>KN726298.1:2526-52761 GCA_000816745.1 Ancylostoma duodenale
AGACGTCCCCCCACGTGCTCTCGCTTCTACCCCCGACGTCATCACCATGGGCCATCTACCCCCGACGTCATCTACATCCTCAATGAAAAAAAAGCGCGACCGCCATCAGGCCGTGAAGCCGTCGATCATGGCTACGTTAGCGATGCGACTAGCCCTGTGCCTCAGAGTAATTTATACTAGCTGCGCGCGTATGACGCTCTAGCGTCTGTAGGATGAAGAATAGGTTCAGTCGCACGGTGGGCCCAGCTGCTCAGGCGAGTGTTAATAAATATCGATCAATAAACAACCAAATAGCAGCTAAATAGCAGCTGATCCCCTTCTATTTTACGGTGTGTGTCATCGTGAGGGGAAATGCTGCGTCTTCGGGCTACTGTAGTTAGCGCAAGCGCATTGAATAAACCTTTTGATAACAGCGGTTTGGTAACGCTCCATTTTCTCTCACGATGATACATAGCCCCATTTTACGATTTGGAGTGCAGCTGATTGTCAGCACTAGTCGACCAAAGAGTGGACACGTCATATGTGAGGACATTGGCCGACTGCTACCGTCAATGCTCTACAACGGTGCAGCTTTTCCAACGCCCCATTACCATCCCAGTGGCGGAAGGAGTGCGACAGGGCAACACTATATCGCCTAAGTTGTTCACCGCCGCGTTACAGTGGGCAATGAAATCACTCGATTGGGACGAAAGGGGTGTTCGAATCGATAGAAGGTTCCTCTCAAACCTCCGTTTTGCAGACGACATCGTCCTCTTCCTGAGTAGTGCCAATGAAGCACAGGCGATGCTCAACGAGCTAAACGAAGTCGGGAAAAGGATAGGGATGCGAATGAATAGGACAAATACCAAGTTCACGAAGAACGCCTTCTGTGGAGGAGAAGGAATAGAGCTTGAAGGATCCCAGATAGCGAAGAAGATGTCCTATGTGTACCTTGGACGTTCAATGAACGTGCAGAACGTTCTTGAAGAAGAGCTGGATAGAAGAAGAAGAGCAGCATGAGCCGCGTTCGGGCCTCTCAGAGAAGCCACAGACCAACTGGAGGATCCCGACCTCCGTGCTCATCTTTTTGACTCTGCTGTTCTCTCAGCACTCTGCTACGCCGTGGAGACGTGGGCAGACACAACGACCACGTCAAAGACACTACGCACTGTGCATAGAGCGCTCGGACGTTCTCTTCTCAGGTACAACCGGCGCACACAACTGAGAGCCGGACTTCGCAGTTCAGATTTATGGCGAATATACCGTCTTCATGATCCAGCAGATTACGTGTCGAAAGCTAAATATCCATGGGCCGGTCATATAATGAGAAGGGAAGATGATAGATGGACAAGAAGGGCTTTGGAGTGGATCCCAAGAGAGACGAAACGACCTCGAGGGAGGCCACCAACGAGATGGGCAGACGTAATGGCCACATGGATGGACCAGCTGAACGCTCAGCTGGAAACGAGTCAGAATTTTCGTCAGCGTCGGCCACGGTGCTCCTGGATGACGATTACGAGAGAAAGAGCCGAATGGATGCGATGCTGGGGTCCGCACAATTAGTGAAGTCAAGCCATCTAAGTATATAAGTAAGTATCATGAACATTCACCATCGCCCCAGGAAAGTCAAGATGAAAATGAAGGTGTGGAAAGATGAAGCTGTTGATTATTTACATATACACGTGTTATCACGGTCCCGGCGGACTGCAGCACGTTTGGAGGATTCCGGCGGACACGTCGGGGGGGTATGAGCAGCACGTCGGGGGGCATGGGCAGCACGTTCTGCTAGAGCAGAACGTCGATACACGCTCCCCCAATCCAAAAAGTGGGCGGGGCGATGGGGGTTCGACCTGCTGTTCAACGGCACAATTGCCTGAGTTCTTTGTGATGTAAACAACTGTTGGTTTTCCAAGCAACGAAGAGTGGACCAAAACACCTGTCAATTGAGGTAAGAATGAAAATTTGCACACTGTTCATACATAACTTGACACGCTGAACACCGTGATGCTGTTAGATTTTTCCCAGAGGGGCTGGTTCTCTTGCACAAACAGACACACATAAAATGCCAATTAATATTAAGTATGATTGTCGAATGCACAAAATTGCCGCGTTGAAAACATGCCGCACCCTCCGCAAGCTTCAGCTACGGAATGAATGCTCTCGTCCACTGGCCGAGAATTTCGACCAACGAAACCCGTAACTTATGGGGTTTTCGACGTTTCCATGGAAGTTAAAGTACATCTTTGTGCTCAGCCACTCGCATACGCTCAACTGACGTGGGAATCTCGATCGCGGCGCATGAGGTGAGACACTGTCTTTGAGCACTATCAAAGTCTTTCTTGTTTCAGATTTAGTTTATCCAATGGGATACAGTGCAGCATTCTTCAGTTTCATAGTTGTTTGCGTATCAGTTTACCTGGTAATCTATTTTATGGCTGCAGTTGCCAATGTGGGAGTTAATTTGCTTCCAGTTGTAGAGAAATATCTGAACTCATTTGTTTTAAGGCAGTACTTGATGTAGGCGATGCTATGACACCTTGTTCTGAAGTTATTAAAAATGTGCAGCCAACAGCTTGGTATGCAATACCAGTAGCAGTGATCTCATCTCTGTTCCGGATTACTCAGGACGAGGTGGGATTTTATATTCTATTGCCATTGGGTGACATTCGAAGGACCGACGTAGAAAATATATTTTTTTAATGTAGTTATCGGAGCCCCGGAGCGGGACGCTCTAGACTTTATGTGAGATCTGGTGCAATTGCTGTGCGTAAACATTTGATGTCGCTAGCAGTTCTGTTATTCAACACTTTCCAGCGCGGTCATCTACAATAATAACCGACAGTTGTGTTCGTCCCAATTGAAACGAATTACTCTGCTACCGATTGTGAGGAGTATATGAAAAATAGAATGTTGTTTGAGAAAAGTTGAAGAAGCAGATGAAAAAGAAACACGAAGAATGAGAGGTGTACCTGCGCGCAGTACAGAGGAAAATGTACGCCCCGGCCAAGAGAATGAGAACCTGCGGAGAAATCATAAAAAATGCTCCAAATGTTGGAATACGTATTTTTGACCACATTCTGCGCTTCAAAACCTTGTATATACTGCTGCAAAATCTAATATGTACTTACTTTATAAAAGCTCTCGGAACTTTGCACGTGAACAGCCTAGAATTCTTCCAATGCAAAAAACAGTGGCACTTATACATACTACAACCTGCTCAAAAACTTCGGGGCACTGGTGCCGTTGAGTAGGCATGACCGAGAAATTCCCGGTAACGGCGCAGGAAATGTGCCAACATGAATGATTCTGCGCCCTATTCACAACACAAACTGGCGCCGGTCCGGGATTTTTACGGTCGCCAAGGCAGGTTTCTCCATTGGCGCCCATAATGGCGCATGTGCCGCCCCAATATTGGCACATGTATCCGTTCAGGTCGGCACATTTGCCAATTTTGAGGAGGCACATATGCCTCGAAGTTTCCGAGTAGCGCCCCTTCATACAACTTCCAAGGCGCGGCGCGATAAGGAAACCGGCAGCGACAAGATTTTTGGCCTAAAAATCCGCCAGCCACGCCAATTAGCTAACATTCGGAACCACTTCCAGTCGGTGGAACCTTCTGCTGTTGTACTTGTAACAATATAGATACAGGAGTACAGTTCACTACAGTGCCAAAAAAACCCAACTAACCATCTCCCTAGATGATAATCAGCTTGCCGTGCAGCAAACATCTTCAGAGCATTCGTCTCCTTGAGTCACAAGTTGTTGGGGCGTAAATTCTGGAAGGCCTTTGCTCGCATCCTTGGCAGCGTGAGCTCGCTCGGCATCGCTGCATTGCAGCTCTGCTCATGAAGCACGGCGCAGCGCTGCAAGACTGCGGAGAGGGTTTCCATGCATTCTTCAAGGGAATTATCGATATGCTTGTACACAAACTTAATTGCTCTAGTTAATGAGATGCAAATCACGTAATTATGCACACTCCTAAACTGAGCGTGTTTTTACGATATCCCAACGATGTATGTAGGAGCAGAAAAAAGAGAAAGGTCGAGGTTAACTCATGTTTGCGTGCAGGTAATGTGCGAATATACACGGGACATCGATGCGAGAACATGGATTGTTCGCCACAGCTTCCCTCCGAACAGATTAACGAAACTTTTCCTCAACAAGTGAGCATAAATTCTTATTTTAATCTCATATATTGCTTCAAAAATTTCTATACATCGAAATTCTTTCTTGAAAGTTTGTTTTCAGGTTTTCCTCGCGGTTTCTATCGAATGGATACGACATCAACCCAACTGTGGTATGCACATATCCTTCAATCTCTGAGCGATTTTTCCGTACGATTGAGATCAAGCGAGGCAGTTTTTTTTCAGACAACCACGGCACTTACTGTAAGGACAACATCTGAGCGGCAGAAATGAAAACACTACACTTAACTCTTAAAACAATTCAAATATACTCATCTTCAAAAACAGTTAACATCATCGCTACGCAATAAATGAATGAGTGTTCATGATAAACGAATTGTTATCATTGCTCGAATGCAACAATTTTGGACACGCATAACGAGCTGTGGTTAATAGTTAACGAGCTGTAGTTTGGCAACTTGCAAACAGAGATACGTTGCCGCACTTTATCAACAACAGTCTTAGTGACGAACAACTAGTAAGGTTCACTTACTTCATGGCGATAAGAGTATCCCCAGACTTCGCCAGTTCAAAATGAATGAAAATGAACCGGCGATATAAGAGATAAGGATCGTGGAAATGATACGTATCGATTGCCACGCTGCATCGCCATGGATCGCTGCCAAACGGAGCTCATCGCCCGTACACTCGAAGATGTGCTCATAATGAACTGGCGATGTGAGTAATGGCGATAGTGAAAACGATGCCTATCGATTGCCACGCCCCTTTTATTATCATCCCTCTTACGTCTGGGGTCTCCTCATTCACATTATCCATGTGGCGATCGCCGGCGGTCGAGGCGATCGCCACGATTGCCGGCGAAGTCTGGGGATACTCTAAGGGTAATTTATACTAGCTGCGTGCGTCAGTCGCGCGTCAATCGCACGCATCCATTTGTAAGGAATTTTCCATGAAGACCGGTCAACGCGGCGTGCACATCCTCAATGAAAAGAACGCGCGGGTGCCGCGATGCCGTGAACGCGTGCGTCTGAGCTGCGACTGCGATGCGACTGGGCTGCGACTGGGTCCTATTCTTCATCATATAGACGCACGCGCGTCAATCGCACGCATCTAGTATAAATTGCCCTATAGAAATCGAATTAGGAGTTGGGAAGCATTATGATAGAGAGTTAGCTTGGTTTTTATTAACACTAGCGAAACCCTTCCACTGTCTCCATTTGACAGATCTTCAGAATTCCTCGTCGTTTTCTCCCATATGAACTCCATAGTCACTCAGAATGACTTGATATGGCCATGAAAGGGGCACAGATCTTCGTCACATCGGCAGTGTTCTTGTTCCTTTTGTCTGCGGTCCATAGGCTCACGCCCAGGTGGGAGATTTTTTCCCAGGTGACATGAAATTCACAAGTGACCACATCGTAGTATAAGGAACGGTGTCCATTGAGATAAGGATTCGTCTTCAAAAGTCGGAATTGAATACAGTAATGGGAGTGTAGCTGTGTGTATGTTCACATGTACAGTTTAGTTGCAGATATCAACAGACACACCCCACCTTGAATGTGATCACCGTTGTTCCCACCAAAATCATCGTACTTCTGCAGTCTGCAAGTCAAGACAAACTTTCCTCCCAATCTTGGAAAATATTGTGGTATCCTTGGTAGTTTGCTTCTACGAGTCTGTGCTAAATTCTTATTTGCATTCAACTTTCTGGCTTGAGAGTGCAACACAGCGGAACAGGGTGAGAGGGATCGCACTGAAGGTCAATAGTGGTTCCTCTCTGATCACAGCTAAATCTGATGTTCGTGGAAAAAGCGCCTGGCGAACAACTAGAATTGAAGGCAGCACATCGGGAATTCTCATTTCTGAGGTATGACTGTGTGATGATATGGTATTTAGACCGAACAACCCACGAGCTTGCACGGACTCAATCAATTGCACAAGCGGGCATGGCATTCGCAACCGCAGGACCTAGGAACATTAAGAGACGTGCTTTCGAACACATGGGAAATGGTAATCCTTTACGATGATTTGTTCGCGCCACTGATTATGAGTTCTACGTCCCACAAAAACCCAAAGGCATCAAATCAAATACGGAGATTCTCATACATAGGTACCGCCATAAAAGTCCAGCAGTTCTTTCGGTTCTGGAGCGTCCTGCCAATTTCTGCGGACTTTGCTGATATTTTGATGACGTCGTCCACCTTGCCGCTGCTGAACTACGTCAAAGATATGGTTCTTCGCCTCCCAGGTCTTTGCGAACTTCCGCTTCGAATGAAGCAGCAGCTTATCAGCATTTGATACGCCTTATCGTACATACCATCCGCTCCACGTTTTGATTTCGCGCCCAGGCGGTGCAGTATAAATCTTTGAGATAATGGTGATAGTGTCTTGAGCTTGATTCGTTAATTCGTTCCTTCTGACTCCAATTGAATATTGACTTTCTATGGGATTCACGGAACTCTTCTCCAAGCCTCGCAGTTTCTTTTCATCGTTGTTTTAGCTGCGATTTCTTACACAAATAAGTAAAACGAGAACATATGCTTGAAGTTTGTAATTGCTTACAGAAATTACGTTGTTGGTCATGATGAGTGTAAATTTAGGAGTTTATCGGATAGGGCGGACTCGTTGGAATCATTGCGAAAATAACTGCAATGTGATAAGTAGATGTGAATTCCATAGGTAGATGAGAATTCCAAAACCTACCCGAAGCCCATCCCCACACATCATCTTTATCGACGCCTGTACATAAAGCGTAACCACATTTTCCTAATGTTGTGACATTTACTCTGCCCGAACATTTTTTGCAAACATAAAACGTACTGAGCAGAACTTACGTGAGTACAGAAAACTGACACGTCTAATGAAATTTAGTTGGATAATAAGAATAAGTTATTTTCTGCAAATTTTGCGAAGCAGAACAAATCTGAGAAGTCCAATCTGGCCACGTTGAAAATTCTAAAAGCAGCCTTTAACTTCCACGTTCAGAACTATGCGGCTGATATTGGCCTTATTGGCTCTGGTGAGCTGCACGATGGCCGCAGTCCATGAGGTTCATCTCACGAAGATTGAGTCACAACGCACAAAAATGATGCGGCAAGGAACATGGTCTCGTTACATAAAGATGAAAAATGCGAGACGAGTAGCTATGGAACGCCAAATGGGCAGCTTCGCCACCGTCGTTCCGCAAAGTGTGAGTTTAACCCATTACGCAAATCTCAGGTAATTCTGCAAAATAGCAGATAACCTATGTACATATCACTGCTGAAAGATAAATGCTACTGTTAATCTTTGAATACGTGCGATATTTCTCATCAGCGCACCAAACAACGCTCACCTTTTGAGTGCCATTTAGACGATTTCACCCGGGTTAGCGGCAAAGCAAAGACAGGGAATTTGAGACAAACTCCAATTTCCTCAAAGAGTATTGAGGGTTAGCGATTTGGTAAAGGTTTCAACCGTTTTACTATACAACCACCTCTGGTTTCAACAGGGTGTGATGGTTGAAACCAAGTGCTGATAGCGCATAGTGAATGACCCGCGCGCAAATATGTTTTAGAGCGTTAAAGCAAATATTTTGTTTAGGATATTGTTTGCCAGCGGATTTTTGGCAAAACAGAATTAAGTCGTTCAGGTAAACGATTACGAGGACGAAGAATACATTGGCAATATCACTATCGGAACACCAGAGCAGCAATTCCAGGTTCTTTAGTGGCGCTTATTGTTCTATAACTGATTTATTTCTTCTCATTAGGTTATTCTTGACACCGGTTCCGCAAACCTGTGGATTCCTGACAGCACTTGCGGACAGGTGCACGAGAATTGCCAGGACCAGAACTGCAAAGGAGGGGGCAGTAAGTATTTCTATGGGAGAATAACGGATTGTGACCAAAGGATTACCATTCCAGTTGTCTGTGAGGTCATGTGTAGTGACCAGTCATGCTGTGGAGGCGGTAATGTGAACGCTTGCCAAGGGAAAAACTTCTTCACCTCATCAAAATCGTCAACATACCAGAAAAACGGCAAGCATTGGTCTATCCAGGTAAGGAGTACTTGAAATCATGACGAAGAGTGCTGTAAATGTAGCTGTTTACTCTATCAGTACGGCACTGGATCAGCAGTTGGATTCCTTGGTGAGGACACTGTGAGATTTGGTGGAATTGGAACGAATCAACTTGTCGTCCCTAACACCGTCTTCGGACAAGCCACGAGTCTCGCCGCTTTCTTCGCTGATGTGAGTTCTTTTTTCTCGAAAAAAATATGTTATCAAGAAACAAAGCTTAAAGGTAGAACTCACGGAAACCTTCACTGCTAAACTGACTCTCTTCTCTGTAACCGATTGCTAGAGAATCACAATAGTAGTCACCTATCTTAGAAGACATTGTCGTGAAAACTTGTGTCAACGTGGACGGTCGTTCGCGCACCAGCGCCCGACGTTCTCGTGGCAGGACCTACGGACGTCAACAGGAGCGCAGTAAAGCACAACGTTTTCGTGTTCTCACGCGTTTTCTCTATTTTATCCCTGGATACCAGTTCTAGGTCGCTTGAAACCACAGAAAATGTCCAGATCCAGAGCAAAGATTTCCGCAGCTGTTGCCTTTAAAGAAAGCACCCTCCAAATCCTCGACATTGATTCAATACCAGTTGTGACAAACACTGTCAGGGCATCACAAATGTCAAATGAACAAAAGGACTCCGAAATTGGCTGCTAAGATATTCGTATCGCATCCACGAAAACTGCAGTTTGGCACGGGTTCGTGCAGGGAATACCCTCCAGCTTACCCACGTCCGCTCACCAGCGCCAATATGTGCGTTAATTCTGTGCTGCGGGAAATGACAAAGACAGCGCGCTTAGACGCACGGGAAACAGCACATCGTTTTCGAGGAGTTCCTGTGTTATTGTGAAGAGCATCGAAACTCAACCAAATAACAGCTTTAATTTGCAGTTTCAGTAAAAGCGTTTCAGACCTTAGCAATCGGTTTTCGAATTTGACGTGAAAGTTTAAAGTTCCAAAACATTAAAATAACATCTCCTTAACATTGAAATTTAGCAACCAATTGATGGAATTCTTGGTTTGGCTTTCCCTACAATTGCTGTTGACGGTGTCACACCTCCATTCTTCAATGCTGTCGATCAAGGACTGGTCGACCAACCTATTTTCACAGTGTTCCTAGAACACGTGGGAGGTCCGTTGTTGCTTCTCTAGATCTACAGCTAAGGTCTCTTTGCTGTTTTGTACGTATTAAGAAATGTATTTAGCATCGAAATAGGAGTAAACTCGCCCTTTGTGTTGTGTTGATAGGCTTGGCAATGCTTTGAACATTCGCCTGATTCCAGCTCAGGACAACGTATATGGTGGAGTGTACACTTATGGAGGCCTAGATACCAAAAACTGTGGTCCTGTGCTTGCCTATCAGCCTTTGTCTTCTGCCACTTACTACCAGTTCAAGGTAAAGGGATTCTCTCTGCATATCAGCATTTATTAGACAAATTTTACAGCTCGACTCCGTTGCATCCGGCTCGTACTCTTCCAACAAGGGTTGGCAAGCTATTTCTGACACTGGAACTTCACTTCTAGCTGCCCCTACTTCTATTGCCAGTTCTATAGCTCAAGCCAACGGCGCAACGGTAGTTACTTCATCTATTTCTTCAACAATGAACACTTGCATCTTTTTCTTGCTGTCCACCTGTCACGATTTCAAAATCTGTGCATGTGAACACCTTTTTCAGTATGACGCCGATGATGAGGTTTACTTCATTGACTGCAATACGAAGCCAAGCCTCGACTTAACCATTGGTGGCAATAAATACACAATCAACGCAGCAAATTTCGTGATCCCCTCCGGCGATGGACGATGTTTGTTAGCCATCTTCGGCACTAACACTTTCGGATTCGGACCTGCCTGGATCCTCGGTGATCCATTCATTCGTCAGTACTGCAATGTTTATGATGTTGGACAGCAGCAAATCGGATTTGCTAACTCCCTACAAAAGTAAACATTATCGTACAATATCTTTGATAATTTGAAGTTAACCAATAAAAATGAGTTCATGATTTACTTGCTGTTCATACACAAACCTTACAAATCGTCGCTTCGGCGTTCAATTATTACCTACTATATATGAATGTGTGCAGCAGTTTCACTAATTTGAGCAAAAACAGGTGGCCCGGACGCAGAGGTCTTATCGAAAACCATGAACAAGAGCTGTTAGCGGCCGGACACCACGGAACGTCTAGCTCACAAAAGAAATACTACTGACCCGATGGTCAGGCTCCTTCATGAACTGCTCGAAGGAGAGGTACTACGCTCTTCGCGTTTCTTGAGTGAAAAGAACTCTTTTGCAAATTTGGCACGTGGGAGACACAAACGGAAGCATAGCTGGCGCCGGACCGGTCCATCCGGAGGTAATCACAGACAATATTGGTGATAAGGTTGCTAAAAAAAATCGCTGAGGTTTCCTTGAAATTTGTTCATTTTTCCTCGAATATCGGCGGCGGCGGAACCACTTTCACACCTCTGGAGAAGAAGATTTCTTCGGAAGCGTAGAAAGGTCATAATAACTTTCGCAGCCTTCTTCACCTAGAGCGGTTGAGAATCTGAAAATCCGTCCAGAATGGCAAGTGCTTCATATGTACAAATTCATTGCTCGCATCTCTCTCTCTTCCGTACAGAAAGACGGACTTTCAGTTGCGATGCATCGCAGTTTTCAATGTTTCACCAGCTGCCACTTGATAACTAAGGAAACTGAAATAAGATAAGGAAGGGTATTTGCAATTTGATGGCACGTTTCAATCACTATCTCATGCATGTTTTTTCCTTAGACCGATGATGTGTCTCCTCACAGCATTTCGTAAGAACTACCTGTACTCTGTACCATTGCAGATCATGGTGCCATGAGAGCTTATTACTGTTTCGCACTTTTTGGTTGCGCAATCGCTGCCGTATATCGAATGCCTGTTGTAAAAATTGAGTCCGAAAGAGTCAAAGCAATTCGCGAGAAGGCCCGACACTTATGAAAGGAAAATGATTTGCGATATGGCTTTTTCAAGGGAGACGTCTTTCCCCACCGTGTGAGTAAGTAAATTCGAAGAACATAGAGTAGAGATGGTAATTTCAACATTCTCAGTCGTTGTTCTCAACCTTTCACCTTCTTCCCCTGAACTTACTGGGCGCTGGAGATTTTAAGCTAAACGAATTCGTGAAAAGAGAGGAAAAAAGAGCTTTCTACGGAAATGATCTAGCCACATTCATGAACCCAACCAACCACTGTTCGTGCTCGCCGCTCTGGGGTTTTGACAGATTACGCATGCTTGGTTCGCATCTGTACCGCTCTACCTACAAAACGGCACCTACATACTCATGCCTGTGGAAGAAAAAATTTTGCCGTACGTTAAGATAAGTGAGAAGTAACTCAGACTGCTTGCTTTCTGCGTGTTATGCGCGGTTTCAGCATTGCTTATGACTCCTCCATTGTTGAAAGCCCTCAGAATGAGAAACGATCACAAATACAGAAATGTCCACGGATGTTGCTTAAAGGATGTTAAGGTTTTTCCAGGTATACGACTACGCAGACACACAGTACCTTGTCGACATTATAATCGGAAAACCGAGTGTCCAGAAATTCCGGGTTTTTGCCATCACGTTGCTTCGAATACCGTTAATTATGTAGATTGGGGTTCACATTCTACGTTTGTTCCGTCAAAGCTCTGGATTAGATACATGGCTGGATGGTGATTTCCTCGTTAATAGCTACTCAAAAAATCATGGGAAGGATAATGCAATTTTCCGTTTCGCACCTGTAATTCTGGGAGATTCCATTCAAAGAATCGCTGAGTTTTGCAAAGAAAATGTACAGGAAATTAGCTGCTGAGAACAGTGAGAAAAACGGCACGTGTCAGAAAATTCACAGCTATCCAAGCCAAACAACCTTGAGGAATCCTTCTTCTTCTTCTTCTTTAGCGTTTGTCCCGTTCGTTGGAGGGGTCCGCTTTCCTGATCTTCTGCCTGGTCTGGGTGGGCGCCCACATGCCTCAGATCTGCATGCAGTGTGTCCAGCCATCGTTGCTTCGGATGTCCTTTTGGCCGTTTTCCTGGTACCTCGAGATCAAGGCCTACTTTGCAGAGGGTGTCTTTGTTGGCGCGCAGTACGTGGCCGTACCATCTGAGGCGGGTTTCGCGGAGCTTGTCAGGATCTTTCCATTGCGTATGCGGTCCACACGCGTGATACCAGCCATCCATCGTAACATCCTCATCTCAATCACACCCAGGCGGCGTTCCACTTCCTTCGTGGCCGGCCAACATTCTGCACCATACAGTGCGACGGGTCTAACCACTGCTCGATACACCTTCGACTTGAACCGATCCGGGATCTTCTTGTCGCACAGCACTCCCGTCATCGAGAACCACCTCAACCATGCAGCGTTGACGAGAGCGACGACTTCATAGGCTAGGTTGCCATCGGCTGAGAGTGTTGAGTCGACATACTTGAAGTAGTCGGTTCTCGGAAGGTCATCGCCATCAACCTGAATGGTGGCGGGCTCATTCATATCGGTCGTCATATACTCAGTTTTCTTGACGTTGAGCCGGAGACCGAACCGCGCTAGACGTTCGCTCCAGGCCTGTGTCTGTCGTTCAAGGTCCTCCTTTTGTTCAGACGCGAGCGCGACATCATCTGCGTATAGCAGAGTCCATGGCGTTGGTCTCTGAAGGTCTCTCGTAACAGCGTCCATGATGACGATGAGGAGAAGCGGCGAGAGGGCTGATCCTTCATGTACACCTACAGAGATGGGAAATTCTGCAGACGTGCCCGCCGGAGGGCTGATCCTTGATGTACACCTACAGAGATGGGAAATTCTGCAGACGTGCCCGCGGCCGCCTACACTCGACTCCTTGGGTCCGCGTAGAGAATCCTACCCACTCGATGAGCTCCTCAGGAACGACGTGCCACCGCAACGCGTACAATGTTCATGTGGCACGCGATCGAAGGCTTTCTCCAGATCGAGGAATGCTAGATGCAGTGGCTTCTGCTTCTCTCGATGTTTCTCTATCATCGGCCGAGCCGCATGGATTGCATCCGTTGTTCCGCAGTTCGCTACGAAACCACACTGGTTCGTTGTAACTCGGATGGTGTCGCGTATTTGGCGGTCGATAATGCGTTCGAATATCTCCACACTGTGAGACAGCAGACGCATTGGTCGATAGTTTGAGCAGTCGGCAGGGTTGCCTTTCCTCTCCCAGATCGAGATTGTGGTGCTCTTCTGCCAATCCACAGGGGTCTTCTTCTCTGCGATGACCTGGTTGAAGAACGCCGTCAGCCATCCTGCTGAGTTCCAGTGTGTTGACTCCCACAATTCCGCCGCTACATCATCAGGACCCGTCGCCTTTCCTGGCTTTATACGCTTCAGCGCAGCCATGGTTTCGCGCGGTAGTTGTGGGATGGATGGATGGCTGAATTCTTCTGTTGAGATCTTCTCGAAGCAGTCACGCCACCTCTTCGTTGCCTTTTTGCGGTCTGTTAGGAGATGACCGTGATCGTCGTTAACTCCGTAGAACTTTTCGACGTCTTCGGCCTGCCGCTGGCGAAACCTCGCCAGTCGGTAGATGAGGCGTTCTCCGCCATCCTTCGAATCTAGCCTCTTGCTGACATTGTCGTAGTGCCCAGCCTTCGTGGCAGTCACAGCCTTCTTCGCTGTTCTCTTCGCTTCTAGGAACTTCTGCCAGTTTCCATCGGTCTTGTCGCTGAGGAATGCCTGGTAGAGACGTTTCTTGTCGCGCACCTTCGCTTTCACTTCATCCGTCCATAGCCACGCTTGCTTGTCAATTCTCCGACGACTTGGTTTAGTCGTGCCAAGCTCTGATCGTGCCACTTCTACAATGGCTCGGGATGCTTTCTTCCAGGTCTCGTCGACGGTCGTGACCGGTGGCAACTTGATGGTGGAAATTACTGCGGCTTCCTTCTCCTTTAACCGCCACCACTTGATTCGGGCCGGTCCGCACCGTTCGTCGTGCATCCTCCTTGGCGACATGATTTTCTTGGTGCAGATAAGCGGACGATGTTGGGTGGCCACGGTCTCGTACGGTACCACCCTCGCATCGGTAACTAGCTTTTGAT
Source organism: Ancylostoma duodenale (assembly GCA_000816745.1). Lineage (NCBI taxonomy): Eukaryota > Metazoa > Nematoda > Chromadorea > Rhabditida > Ancylostomatidae > Ancylostoma > Ancylostoma duodenale. Next base: position 16,762 of record KN726298.1, read on the forward strand.
CGCGATTTCTTACGAGAACGAAGTCGATCTGGGTCTTCACGTTGCCACTGTAGTAGGAGACGATGTGAGAAGGGCGCTTTCGGATTTTTGTATTCATTATGGCGAGATTGTGAGAGTCAGCACATTCCAGGATGCGCTTGCCATCTTCATTCCATGTCCCGTACCCAAAGCCTAGATGGCATCTGTATTCGTTCTTTGTTACTCCTACATGACCATTTAGATCTCCTGCGACAACGATGGTGTCTTCCTTAGGTACTTTCGCGGTCTTCTCATCGAGCAACATCCAGAAGTCATCTTTCACCTGGTCAGAACAGCCTGTCTGTGGTGCGTACGCCGAGAAGAAGTGAAGGCGTTGATCTGCGATGATGATGACGACCTTCATGAGGCGGTCATCGAAACGCTGCACCTCGGCTATGGAGTCCCGGGAGCGCTGCGAGACGACTATGCCCACACCGTTTCTGGTCGTTGGACTGCCGTTGTAGACTATTTTGAAACCGAGACCTATCTCCTTTAACTTGGTACCAGACCATCTCGTTTCTTGCACAGCGCACAAGTCAATTCGACGACGCTCGAGTGCTGCTGCCAGTTCATATGAGCGGCCTGTCAACGTGCCGACGTTCAAAGTCGCAATGGGCGCCTTGGCTACGTTGTGATCCTTAACGATTCGCATTCTTGCCTCCTGATGCCACCGTTCGCTAAACACCGAGGACCCTCGCATATTTTTCACACTAACCGGGCTCCGAAAATGCGCGTCGATTTCCGTGGACGCCGTAGCTTTTATCTGAGAACCATTTGTCGTCATTGATCATAAGGGTGTGACGTGGGGTCTTCCTGAGCCGGCCTGTCACGACGGCCTGTCGCTCGAATACGGGAGGCGGCGGCGGCGGGATTCGAACCCGGGACCCTGTGGGGACATGGTGCTCTAAAGCAACACCTTAGACCACTAGGTCATCTCGCCTAATCTTGAGGAATCCTGATCTTTCAAAAATATTTTGAATTGAATGCAAATGAGTGTGTACGTTGTCACTAACGTAAATTACTTGAGTACGCATGTATGCGTTCATAGTACACTTCTTCTTCAGGATTACTATCTCCCGCAGCCTCGAGGTTTCGGACTAAAATATTTAAACAAACTGTCCCTAGTATTTGAGTTTTGCTTTGAGTCCTGTGATCACGAGCATGCATGTAGTTTTTTCTTCGTCTACCTCAAAATAGATACAAACAGTGACTGTATTTTAACCTTGCTGAACCAAGTTACTGAAAAGTTTTCTTTGTGAAGACACGCCCTTGGTTCGGAATGAGTAATAGGCGTTAACTGTGGAAAAATATCAAGTTATCCTTGATACGGCTTCTTCAAACACATGGGTTCCTGACAAGCAGTGCAACGCCAAGACAAACAGAAATACAACCTGCAACAGTCCCATGTGCGATTTTGGCAGTAAGTTTTCCTTTCTCACAGAAATAGGTTTTATTCGATCAAGTTTCGCTCCAGAAGAAGAGCAGAATCTTAGCGGATTTCTAAGTGGGTAACGTTTATACGAAGCGAACGCTTCCAGTAGGATTGCGAAATCTCTTTGATAGCACCATCGATATGCAAAAGCGACGTAGACAGGCACTCCAGAACTCGCTACGCATTCTGCCACTAACCATTTCACCGTTATGGTTTGGATTTTGAATACACACACTGAAAGGGATACCGCTCTAATTTTGGTCATCCATGGAAGAAAGATGTACATATGGGTCCTTTCTATTTTCTTCTTCGCGTTTTTTTTTCTATAGCTAATTTTTTGAAGCAATCACAATCAGGCTCGAAAACACAGTTTTTTCATTGGAGAAGCTATATTTTGGTAGATATTAACAGCCGTTAGCTTGACCTCTCAGGCAATGGGCCGGAAATTCCGCAGCAGAATACTGGAATTTCCGCAGGCAACCAGTCGGTTTTTCTGCTGTTCTGCTGTGGAATTTTGGTATCCCTCTACGGAAATTCCGGTATTCTTCTACGGAAATTCCGAATGAAAGTATATTGCTGTGGAATCTCCGAAATGATGGGAGTAACATATCGTACACCTAGTGAGCAGCGATTGCCGCCCATTTTTCGCGCAGTCGACAAGCACACGGCTCATTTGAGTAGCCTCCAGTGCTCAACTCTTTGAACACTGCATAAGACATGCAGGAGAAGTTGATTTTTACACTCGCCTTGTTTTTCAGGTTTAGAGCTGCTGCTAAGGTGGGAGCCTTGCACATATCAACACTTAGCAGCAGCTCACACTCCATAGTCTCGTATTCAGTTAATGGATTACTTGAATCGAAAGAACTTTGAGTTCACTCAGGAGTTGAAGGGCGCACTTGACTCTGCTGTCCTTGCCAGCCTGGGTGAAATCATGTCGAACATTTTGACCCAGCAGTTTGACGAAATCAATTCTTTGCAGTCCATATGCTGTAGGTTGTTGGAAGCGCAGAAAAGCATTCATCAATTAACATATGGTTTTGCAACCGTCGCTTTTACTCGCGTCTTCAAAGCCTCCGAATCTAACTCGACTCTTTGAACACGGTTTATCTTGAAGTTTTTTTTATTTCCGCAAGAGAACTTATCGAATCATGGCGTCACAGTTTCAAGAATTGAACGCCCTCGACATTCTTAATGCACATACGCTGGTAAGCTACGGGTTCTCCAACGTTCGCAACAAACCGGAAGAGTATGCACTGCTGCAGACAAGTTCCAATCTGCGCAGGGTTCTTGCCCAGCATTGTGAAATTCAGGACGGATGACTATTCCATCATGGCGCGTACATTGTGCTTCCTCACTATCCAGATTAGGTCAGCAATTGACCATGTAATTACAAGATATAATGCGATAAACATATAGGGACAGAACTTATGAATCAACCCAATAGAAAGTTTGAAGTTGCGAAGATGTGTGACAGAGGATGAAAAACAACGGTGATTTGGGTATGTAGTAATGAAGGTTTGGTAGCAAATACCACCGGCCAATCAATCAATGTGCCGCTGCATTAGCTGATGTCTCCTGCTGCGGAATTTCCGGAGTTCGTGGCAGTTCTTCTCTTCTGCGGTTCTCCTGAGTTTCTGCTGCGGAAGTTCCGGAGCGCTTTTTTTCTCTGCGTCTCTCTGCCTGCAGATCTCTTCTGTTTTTCCGGAAGCCGTTTTATTCTGCTGCGGAATTTCCGCAAGGTCTCTAATCTGCTACGGAATTTCCGGCACTTTGTCTGAGTTGTTAATAGTGGTCGCAGACTGGTGAGGAAATTTGCCGAATTCAGAGCTCTACTACATAGTTTGGGTGTTAGAAAGACATTTGACTAAAATCTATAAGCGCCGTCGTCTTTGCATTCTTTAGCGATTTTTACAGTCTACATTGGGCGATTAGGCGAAACTAGGTTAGTACTCCCTCTCACTACCTTTGAGGCTCGCTCTCTTTCCGACGGAAACCGGATTCACTGTTTAGTCTTTCTTTGAACTATCTCTAGTAAGCACACGAACGGGAATTTCCGAGACATTGGGCCACTGCATATGTAGCAGAGCACGCAACGGTGCAAAAGTGGCGGTGAGTTCTCGGGTAAAATTCGTCACCACGGAGTTTTTCTAGTTTCTGATGAACCTTAAATATGCGATTAATTACAAGTTATTCTCGTCATACTATCATCTGCACCCGGATATGAGAACAACAAGTCGCAGCGTGGCGTAATAAAATATTGCATATCTTCTCCTCTTGAAATTAACGTATCCTTATCATTTTTACCTCTTCTATCTCAAGTGATGTGCAAAGTCTTCTGCATTGACCCTGCTTGCTGCATCCGTTCCAATCCTTGCGAAAAGAAGACACGGTTCTATGAGGGTAGGTCCTTAACTTATGTTGTGACTGGTGGCAGATGGGAGGTAAAGGTGAGTTAATCTGTGTTTTCGAAAATATTTCTACGCAGATGTCGCCATAGAAATAATACTCATGTAGAAATCGGCTCCCAAAAATATCAGTTCAAAAACACCAATATTGAGTGGGCACAGTTACTAAGCGATTCCGAGCGATACCCTTTCTTTTAGAACTTCATGGATGGAAGCGTAGCGGGATTTTTTGGTAACGATACGATGCAGCTGGGGAGCTCATTCTATAGCGATGGTGAGCTGGTCGTTCCAGGCACTATATTCGGCCAAGCTCTGAGGATTCCTAAATCCTTCGCTAATGCAAGCAGCTTTGCATGCAGTGTTATACAGAGAGCAGATCAAAACACAATTGAGAATGGTGATCATCTTGCCTTTAGCATCCTGCAGAGGGTGTGCTTGGTATGGGCTTTCAGAAGCTTGCTGTTGGCAAGTTCACACCCCTCTACTGCGTGCTGCGCAGCTGAGACTTCTGGTCACGGTCTTTTTAAGGCGTGTAGGAGCTTTGAAGAGTAACTTGTTGAAAAGTCTCTCTCACTTTCTATACTATTTTTTCATTAAGGTGGACAAGAGAATGTTGACGGTGGCCTTGTAACCTATGGAGGTTTGGACAGCAACAACTGTGACTCGGTGATAGTATACGAACCCTTGATCGAGCCAGCTTACTGGCAATTTAAGGTGTACGCGAAGTTTGCTGTTACTGTAATACATATAGTGTGCATCCATAACTATTTCAGCTCTCTGCCGTTTCTTCGACAAATTTTAAACAAGAAGATGAATGGCCAGTAATCTCCGACACCTCCTCAGCGCTTATTGTGGCACCATTAACAATTGCGGCCAGTCTTGCTTTAATATTCGGAGCCCAGGTGAGTTATAACGATGACATCACACAAACCATAATAAATAGCTTAATTTGTATGCTTGAACAGTGACTTTGCTATCGTACATCTTCAAAGAAAGGGCTTCTTGAAAAGTCGAATGTTCCTTTTTTATTTCGCAAACTGTACTGTTTCGTCCAGCAGTCTTTCGAATAGCCAATGAATTTCGTTAACAGCCAGGAAACTCAGAGATTCCGGGATGACGAACACAGGCCGAACACGTTTCAACAGCAGTTACACCGCGAGGTGAAAGCTTATTTTGTCGCCCCACGAGCAGCGTTCGCCCCGGAAAGGCTGTGTTTGGGGGCGATGAACTGGTTCGCATGTCTCAAACCTACGATGGCAGCTCAATCTGGGCGCAAGGCTGTGTACCTACTGCAAACCTGGGTAAGTAGTTGCTCACCCAAGCTCATCCAAAAACAGCCCCAAACGCATACGCGCTTTCCGGCCAGCGTTTAGGTGGACGCAACGGTCCTGACTTCCAGATCCGCGCCGCACCCACACGCATCTCGTCTGACCGATAGCTGCACTGGCCCACGGTTGGACCCGGGCTTCAACCAGCCTGACGAGTCTCGCGAGGCTCGCCTTGCTTCCGCCGAAGAGGAGACACGACTAAACTTTGATGCTCAACCAGCGGCTTATATACACCTCCCAGGGGGGGGGCGTGTCGTCACGTGGCAAGGAGCAGGCAGACACGCGGGTTAAACGATACCACAGTTCATCGGGCAAAAAAAAACACAGCCGGAACACGAGGTGTGCTGTTCGCAGCAGTCAGAATGCACAGTTCTTCCTTATGCAGCAATGTCTGCCTTGCATTTCTTTGCGGTGTGGCCTCACAGGTCTTGTTGCTATAGCCTTATCCAGTTATCTGAGAAGGAAGCAGCTTGCTTCACACAAACCAAGCATTCTCAAGACAATCAGCAACAACGCCGCCAACGTCTCCTGATAGAATTTTTCCACTGCTGTGAAATAATCACTGACGTTAATGGAACTCCAGACGAAAGCAAGCAGGGACGTGGCGCGGCTCTCTTGGGCAGAGACACGGGCGCTTCGCATGTGGCTCTGGCTTTTCTACTTCTGGGGCAATGTGCATTGCGACGTCGCAACTCTGATATCAAACTGTTTTGTTAAGCGCTCAACAGCTTGCTTTGATCTCCGCATTTCATGTGATGGTCAATCAGTTCGAACCCTTTGTCGTCAAGCCCTTCTGACTGATCCAGAATACAGCTTTCCAAAGCTGAACTACTGTACATGGGGTGACCTGAGAACGCTATACGGACATATCCTCTACTAAGTGACGATCTTTGCGCAACCGTTGGAATCAGAAATCAGCAGGGCGCTGGGAGTTGGAAATGAACTGGAAGACTGAAAGAATTGTTCAGTGCTGTTCTGTCTCTGATATTCATGAAATATTGCTTTTAGTTGTTTAATTGAGGGCTCTTCGATGACTTATTCGCAACCTTCTTCAGATCTTGATGGCAACCACCCATAGCTATCTCATCACAAGCTTATAAATAGAAACAATTAAACAATACCTAGAGGCAGGAATTTAATAAGTCTTTTTGACTTCATTTGCTCTCAGGCATTTGCGCATTTGCTGACCTATACATATATCGATAACTTAGGTTGGTGTTCGACACAATTAAACGTGCTAAAGAAAAAAGAACCTCAATCCAGAGCCGTTGCTCACAGAAGTATGGTCTGCTAGCTCAGAGTTGGCTGCCAACTGTTGACACCTGGGTCGACTTTGTCTGTAATTACGACTTTGTCCACATGCGTCTGGAACGAGATTTTACTAGATGGCAGTAAAGAAAATCAAAATGGAAGCAGTCACACCACATGCGCATAAAAAAGTGTAAAAATTAGATTACTTGGCCGATTTCGGGATGAGGTCGTAATTGAAGACAAAGTCGACCCAGATCAGGCTCCAGCACGAGCCTGTCATAGGGTCGGTCCCAAAACGAAGCCCCCTTTGAAAAATTCAGATTTTACGAAGCCTTTTTTGAAAATAGAGGATAAAAGGATAAAGTGGTCGGCGTTAATCAATCCCGTCACGAGGGATGCGCCACGCAATCGACTTCATCTGAGTATCGTAGAGGCGTTGAATGCGTATGTGCCCTGTACAGTGACTTGGGGGGGGGGGGCATCCGATGTAGCAAGTCAGTGCTTCATCCTCCCAAACTCCTCTGGTCCCAATTCACCGACGGTGGAGGGACGGATGGCTTGGTTGGCCAGGGGCGCGATCGAACCATCGACCATGTGCATGCGCAGTGAGCCTCTTACCACTGCGCTACACGCTCCCTTTGAAAATAGCATGGCACTTTCTTCCTAAAAGCACTGCATGGAAAAAATATGTTAAAAAATGGGGAATACAAATGGAAAGAAAAATCTCAATTTGAAACATTTGTGGAGACGTTGGTCCTTATCAAAACAACTTTAGTCCGTGCGCCTCATTATCATGAGGGTATCCCCAGACTTCCCCAGTTCAAAATGAATAGAAATATACCGGCGATATAGGAGTATTTCTAGATTTCGCCAGTACAAAATGAATGAGAACGAAGCGGCGATATAAGAGATGAGGCTCGTGGAAATGACACGTATCGATTGCCACGTTACATCGCCATGCATCGCTGTCAAACGGAGCTCATCACCCGTACTCCCGAAGATGTGCCCAAAATGAACTGGCAATATGAGGGATGGTGATAGTCGAAACGATAGCTATCGATCACCACGCCCCCTTTAATATCATCCCTTTTACGTCTGGGGTCTCCTCGTTCGCATTATCCATGTGGCGATCGCCGGCGGTCGTGGCGATCGCGACTACAGCCGACTGTAGTGGCGATCGCTACGATTACTGGCGAAGTTTGGGGATACTCTAAGAAGGAAGGATCGTGGAAATGACACGTATCGATTGCCACCTTACATCGCCATGGATCGCTGCCAAACGGAGCTCATCGTCCGTACTCTCGAAGGTGTGGCCAAAATGAACTGGCGCTGTGAGTGATAGCGATAGTCGAAAGTCCACACCACATCAGATATCATCCAACTCTCCTTCCCCCCCCTCCCCCCCTCCTCCCCCAGAATGGGTCGCCAAATTTTCGAAATCACTTTACAGTACAAATAAAAATCTTGTATTAGTTTATTTTTAATTGCTTATTTTTATTAGTATTTTTAATATAATTTTCATTTTTTATTTATTTTTATAACTAACATTTTTATTAATTTTATTTCCCATCGGGGTCCCCAAACCGGCGGAGACTCCACTTTTCTTCCCACCCCCCCCCCCTCCCGCCCACTTTCTGCGTCCGCTACTGCTTTATTCATGTGGCGATCGCCGGTGGTCGTGGCGGTCGCGACGACAGTCGGCTGTAGCTGCATTTATAGTACGTCGGAGTCCGATCCGGTCATCCACGGATCTCCCTCCTTCGAGGGACTCCAGCCGATTTGCTGCGAGACTACCTGGCGCGACCCCGGGTGGCGGATAGGGGGTTTACCGTGGACCAAAAGCAGCCGTGCGCTTGCCCTGCTACGCGGGTTGATCTAGGGGATGGACTCCTTAGTTCGACAGTGCTGGATTCAACTTATACGGCAGGTATATGGGTGTGAACACGCACTCGCGCGTGTGGGTGTGCTAATGCTTTATGTGGGCTGTATCCTGTAATTCGGATTTGGTCAAAAGCTTGCTTTCTAACGACTGGGAAGCGCATGAGAGGCGATCCGGGGCCGCCTGCCACAAATAAGTCGCTTGTCCACTCCGGGGAAGGGAACCCCTCTCCCCATCATTTTCGAATGCCAGCGACAGGCCACAGTGACAGGCCGGTTCGCGAAGAGTGGGACCCTCGCATACTTTCCACACTTAGTGGGCCCCGCAAGTGCGCGTGGATTTCCGTGCCCGCCGTAGCTTTGATCCTACAATGTAATGACGTCATGATCCATGTGCGGTGGCATCGGGGGAGGGGGGGGGGGGCAAGCAGGCAAATCGTTAAGGATAGCAACGTAGCCAAGACGCGCATTGCGACCTTGAACGTCGGCACGTTGACAGGCCGTTCATGTGAGCTGGCAGCAGAATCGACCACCGAATCGACCTGTGCGCGGTACAGGAAACTAGATGGTCTGGAAGCAAGTCGAAAGACATCGGATGTGGCTTCAATGTCATCTACAACGACAGCCCGAAAATCGTTGTCGCCACCGTGGAACGACACCTTCATTTCTTCTCAGCGTATGCACCTTAGACCGGGTGCTCAGACACGGTTAAGGACGAGTTCTTGATGTCGCTGGATGAGAAGACTGAAGAAGTACCGCCAGAAGGCACGATCATCGTCGCAGGAGACCTAAATGGGCACGTAGGCGCCACAAAAAACGGTTACAAATGCCATGGAGGATTTGGCTATGGGATGCGCAACACTGATGGCGAACGCATTCTCGAGTATGCGGATTATCATAACCTCGTCATAGTCAACACAAAGTTCCGGAAGCGTCCCTCTCACCTTGTGTCCCTCTATAGCGGCAGCACCCAGACGCATATCGACTTCGTCCTCATTCGACATCGCGACCAGAACTTGGTTACCGACGCAAAGGTAGTACCATACGAGATGGTTGCCACGCAACATCGACCGCTGATCTGCACGGTGAAAATGGTGCCACCAAAGCAGGAACAAGACGAACGATGTGGATCTGCCCGAGTGAAGTGGTGCCGGCTGAAGGAGAATGAGGCTACCGTTGTTTCCCACATCCAGCTTCCACCCATCACCACCGTCGGCGAAACTTCGGAGAATGCAACTCGAGCGATCGTTGAAGCAGCACGCTCCGAACTCCGCATGACGGAGCCCAAGCGAAGGAAGATTGACAGGAAGACATGACTCTGGACGGAGGAAGTGAAGAGAATGGTTTATGAGAAATAGAGAAAGTACCATATCTTCCTGGAGCGCAAGACTGTCGACAATTGGCGCATTTACTGCGAGGCGAAAAGGGCCGCAAAGAAGGCTGTGGGTAAGAAAAAGACAGCACATTACGACGACGTCAGCAGAAAGCTAAGCACAAGAGATGGTGAGCGCTTCATATATCGACTTGCGAAGTCTCGCCAACGCCACACGGAGGATGTAGAGGAGTTCCACGCCATTAACGATGAAAGTGGTCAACTCCTGATGGATCGCCAGAAAGTGGCGGAATGATGGCGCCACTACTTCGAAAAGATTTCAACAGAAGAGTTTGGTCATCAGTTCATCCCCTGTGCCGAGCCCACCCATGGTCCCATCCAATCCATCACCATTGAGGAGACTGCGGCTGGCTCAAGAAAATGAAAGCTGGTAAAGCTACAGGTCCAGATGATCTAGCAGCGGAACTGTGGAAGTCGTGATACTGAGATCCCGTTGGCTGGCTAACGAAGTTCTTCATTCGGATCGTTACGGAGAAGAGAACACCCAAGGCCTGGCCACGAAGCACAATGGTTCCGACATGGAAGGGCAAGGGCAATCCAGCTGATTGCTCGAATTATCGACCGATTCGTTTGTTGTCTCATACAATGAAGGTATTCGAGCGCATCATCGATACCCGTATTCGCGACAACGTGCGGCTTTCCTCCAATCAGTGTGGCTTCGTCAACTGCGGAACCACAGATGCTATCCACTGCTTTTGTTCCTTATCGAGAAGCACCGTGAGAAACAAAAATCGCTACATCTCGCTTTCTTTGACTTGGAGAAAGCGTTTGACCGCGTCCCACACGAAGTAATTTGGTACGCGCTGCGACGGCACGGCGTCCCCGAGGAGCTCATCGAGTGGGTCCGGATTCCCTACGCCGACCCAAAGAGTCAGGTAAAGGTAGCCGCCGGTACGTCTGCAGAATTTCCCATCTCCGTTGGCGTGCACCAGGGTTCGGCTCTCTCTCCGCTCCCTTTCGGGCGCCATCACGGACGCCATCACGCGAGACATGCAGAGAACGGTACCCTGGACGAATCTTTGCGCTGATGACGTTATTCTCGCATCGGAAGATAAACGCGATCTGGAGCTGCAAACTCAGGCATGGAGTGACTGACTGGCACAATTTGGCCTTCGGCTCAACGTCAAGAAAACCGAGTACCTGACAATCGACGTTCATGTGGACGGCACCATCGGAGTCAACGGCACCGATCTCCCGAGGGCCGATGCATTCAAGTACCTGGGCTCAACTGTTACATCCGACGGTATCCTCTCACGTGAAGTCTTAGCGCGTGTTAACGCCACCTGGATGAAATGGCGTTCAATGACTGGCGTACTTTGCGACAAGAGCACCCCGGAGCGCCTCAAATCTAAGGTGTACCGGACGGTTGTGCGTGCTGTTGCTCTTTATGGCGCTGAGTGTTGGGCCGCAACCAAGGAGGTGGAACGACCCCTTGGCACCATGGAAATGAAGATGTTACATCGGATGGCTGGCATTACGCGACTCGACCATATCTGCAATGAGGACGTCTGGGAACGTTTTGGCGTTGCTCCAGTAACGGACAAGCTCCGTGAAGCTCGCTTGCGATGGTTTGGCCACGTGTTCCGTGCCGACAGCTACAGCGTTTGCAAAGTTGGCTTCAATCTCGGCGTAATAGGGAAGCGTCCAAAAGGACGCCCGAAACAACGGCGTAGGGACACTTTGCACTCCGATCTGAAAACAGCTGGTATATACCCCGACCAAGCACACGACAGGACAAGATGGCGTCAAGGAATCAGAAGAGCGGACCTCGCCACCGAACGGGACAAACGCTAAAGAAGAAGAAGGAGTCCAATCCGGTCGTATAACAACAAAAAATACGCATTGATCTTCGTTATCCGACAATCGATACGTATCGTTGGACTCCGACGTACTATTAGGTTGGGGCATAATTAATGCGGCTTTTTTCGTGACCTCTTTTCTCAATAAAAATTAACGCTTATTAAATGTTTTTTTTCATGTAAATAATTCTCTTCTTTCACTCAGTAACTGCACTATCGAAAGTCCTATCCACGTTTACCATCTCATGCTCTACCACTTCATGAAAGGTCGGTGTGCAGCACAGACATTCCGCGATCTCAACGAAATTTTAAACGAAGAAAAATCAGCAAAGCCATATCGACAAATATTCAAGTTGTTTGAATAGGAAGGTACAATCCTACAGATGAAGAAGGAAGAGCCCCAAGAAGAGCTACGATCAAATTTCGACGACCAGGAACTTTTGGCAGCCGTGGAAGGGAAGGAGGTTCGATTGGCAAGATCCTTCTGAAATGGAGCCTGCTCGTTTCACTACAGAAGATCGATGGAAATTGAACAACGTTCCCGTCTGAAAGTTTGTGTTCACCCATTTCACCAATCTACATGCTTTCTGAGCTTTTTGAGAGAGAGTACCGTGGTTGAATGGTCCATATTGAAGAATTCGCACAGCATTCTCATTGTCAAGCTTTCTTCATCTTCCAGGCTGCCGAAAATCCCTGGTGCTTGGAATTTGATGACCAACCTCTTCTTTCTTCACCTGTGAAGCTCGTACTCTGCGAATATGAAGAATCTTTCAATTTATTCTTGCTGATTGATCCATCTCTGAAAGGCTCGCTGAGATCGTGAAGTGACTGCGCTGCATTCCAACTTTTCCCGAAGTGATAGCACGTTATGGCGGATGTGGATGCGATTTTCGATAGCACTTTTAGTAAGTGGGAACAGGGGATTATTTTCATGAAAAAAAAACCATTTCAAAAGCTTCAATTTTTATCGAGATAAGAAGTCGAGAAAAAAGCCGCATCAATTATGCACCAGCCTAATATAAATGTAGCTTGTAGTGGTGATCGCCACGATTGCTGGCGAAGTCTTCTGATACTCTGAGTGAGATGTACTTCCGAAATGATAAGATTGGAAGTAGGGGGGATCAAATTAGTCAGAAAGAGCACTGATTCTTGTACATATTCGACATTTTGAAAAATGAAAGAAAGAAGACCATCGGCAAATGAGTCACTCGACTATATCTCACGTCTATACGTGCTCTTCACGCTTAGACGCGTTTAGCTCTAGAGCGCGGCAGAGCTCCACTTAACGGTTTGCGAGTACTTTGGACGAGCGGAAAAGGAGAAATACTCAGAAGATAGGAGGTGATAAGTGATAAGATGTGGAGCACATGATAGTACATACCTACTACTATAGGTGTATGATAGGAAGTTGGAGAATTAGGAGAATCATGCTCCGCACAGGCTCAGCTTCTATGCCAGTATGTCTAAAACAGGTTGGCCCCCTCACCGAGCATACGATTTCTTGATTCATATTAGTTTTGTGATCTGACATCACATTTATTGTGCGTACCATGACGCTTCCTCTGCCTAAATTTGGTGTCATTTGGTTAAGTCTCGACTTAACGGGAGAGCGCTGCAACTCCAGTGCTACAGTGCTCACTCACTCAGACTCAGAATGTGATCATACACTTTTTTAGTTTACATAAGTTCAGATGGTCTTTTTCAAAAACCACTAGTGTTACCTTAGTTCTTATCTCACTGAAGATTTCAACTCGATCCATGCACATTCCGCAGTGCAGGAGTCCTTTCAGTCCTCCGGATTATGGGAACCTGTACATGATCTGCTCCAATCGAACTTCTCAACCTGGATCGCCGCTACTGCGCAGCCCAAGCTACGAGCAGTTCATTTGCAAGCGTTTTTCCGTCCTTCTCCGCCTTTACCAACGTATTCCTTTTTCCGGACCAACATAAACCCCGAAATTTGGCTCCGCCCCGGACTCCACACGAAGCACCTTTGCCCCTTTAGTCAGGTTGCAGAATACACATGTGAACCGGTCGACATCACATATCCACGAGAGCATACACGGTGACCCAAAAGGTTTTGGTCGGCGTTCAAGAAAACTTTATGTGAGAACCAATTACGGTCAAATTGAGGGAGTGATTAGCCAGAACTGCTGCCAGCAAACATGCCTTATTTAGATCTCAGAAGCCTGCTTCTTATTGGTGGTGTAGTGACGAAAACAACATTCGATAAGATGATAGTATTAGCCCCTACAAATAGTGGGCTTATGGTTTCTTCCGATTTTTTTAGGCACCAAATCTTTTCATAGGACTTTCTTTCAAAATGTACTTTCTCTCACATTGCTTTCTGCTGTATTCGATCATGAGCACTAAATCAATGCAGTCTAATATTGATAGAGAGAATGTTTGGAAAATGATTGCAACGCTTTATCCATCCTAATTATTTCTGTTGTTGATCGACTGATTTCTCCATACAAGATTATGAATATGTTTACCTGTAGCTGCCCTACAAATTAACTTCTCGCTGAGATATTGCAGTGAATTACGTACTTTCTCCTGTTCTTTGGATACAGTTCTGATAATTTAGCCCACTTCTTCCGGCGACTACATCGTCAAGTGCGACGCAAAGGCAGAAGTGCCTCTTACAATTGGAAAGGAGACATATACTATAGATCCAGAAAATATGGTCATTCCTATCAAAAATGAGACATGCTTATTGGCTCTGAGAGGAATGCCTACTCATCAATTTGGTCCAACATGAACCATTCATTCGCCAATATTGTCACATTTACGATATTGGAAGGGAACAAATTGGTTTCGCAAAATCATTTCAAAAATAGTTACTGCTGATGTAAATAAAAGTCTCAATGGTTTGTGTTATTGTGGCGATTTGAGAATGTCATACTCTTATACATCAATGTTTTGGAATATAGCTAAAAATTTCACAAAAGCTTCACAGGTTACATTTGCAATCACTTATTAAGCGCATATTCACTTTCAGCAGCAGAACTTCTTCATATCAACTTTAGGAGCAGCCGTCGGAATCGAATGTGGGTTTGTGATACCACCTTCTCGGTGATTTTTGACAACAAATTAATATTATACCGGAGAGAACAGACGCCATTCGAGTAGAATCAAGCCAGAATTTTCACTGCTTTCTATTATAGATCAGGTTCGAAATATGAGCCTCCAACTATCGTAGAAAAGGAAAGCTCGTTAAGGAACAGACACAATTTTGCTTGAAGCTTTCTTAATGCTGCTATTATAGCGGTCCTTTCGTTGTTGAGAGCCAGGCACAGTACAAACGTAAGATGTGTTAAAAATAAATAATAATAGAAACTGTCTTTTATCTCATCTCGAGACTGGGAGCGCTCCCGGAATCGAAAACAGAAGTCGACTACATATTTTCATCAGTGTAAGGAATGTTGCAAAAAAGTCATTTTCGCTGTGGTGCAACTGCAAGCGGTTGACCGTTCCTTCACATTACTCGTAGCTCACACTATCCATCTAGAAAAGAGGATTCCTATCCAACTTTGTCGATTACCGTGTGTCACATGCCCACTTGCTCAGTATATAGTCTACGTCTTTTATTTCACTACTGGTTAAATACAACTTCAGAGCGCGTCACAGTGTGTCGTTCCGCACATCTTGCCAAGCAGAATGCATTTCTCCACAGACTAGGCGGTATTTAATGTAACAAAATTAAAGGAGCACAAAAAACTTACGTATTTTGAAGTGGCTCGTAGTTTTTATGTTCACATCTACTTAAAAAGCAAGGAAGCATGTTCTGTCACATATTACATGGATTTTGAAACTCCCCTCATTTTTGTGTTCGAATCGGTGCCCAGACAGTACCACCAATCTCATGATTTGCTTTTTGTAGTGATCTGCCAACTGTTCTATATTTGCGTATTGTTTTCAGAATGATTTCGTGTCTAAAGTCGGTGAAATCAACTGTTGAATGACGTCAGAAGACTCCTGTGTGATCAGATTCTAACCTTCGCATGTATGTGTAACTCCCAGGAAATGATTGACGATATGATACCGTTTTCTGCATCATTCATACTCCATCTCTTGATGTCAACGGCCTTGAGATCAGAGGTCCTTTGGTTCAAGTCGAGTTAAGAAAAGAGAGGTGGACCGGACACGTGGTGCGAGTTAGGATCAGCATCCATTCAAATCTTTTTACACGAGATTTTACCAGATTTGAAAATTTGGGTAGTGCAGAACCCTTGTTTAAAAATGAAACAACGCGAAACATGCGAGAAATAAGCAAAATTGGATTGTTGTTTTACGTGCGTTCGAGTGAAGCTTAGGTGTTTTTATTTATTTTATAATATCGTATAGTCATCAAACGTTCTCAATGTAGCTTTCAGAACATCGGACAATCATAGTATTAGCCCGTGAAGTTCTTTTTTCGCGATTTGGCAGAAAGTTGACCAACTGCAAAGATTCTGCTGAGATCAGCTCACAATTCCGCATTCCGTAGTTTTTTCTCCTTATGTGCAGGTGGCCATTTAAAGGCCATTTGAATGTTGGAGTGGGACAAAAACTTACCATGAAGGATTACGATTCTATAATCTCAATCATTTACTTCCCTTCTTCATCATCTTTCGTTAGGGAGTTCATGATCCTATAAAATTTCTCAACATCATTGCAATCCACATTCAAAGCAAAGATTTCTACGAAATCTCGTACTATGTATTGGGTTGGGGAATAAGTTCGTTCGGTTTTTCATGGACATAGAAAAGACCACTTTCCACGAACATTGTAAACTACACTGAATGGGTTGCATAGCTCTTTCCCTTTTCTATTAATGCTGCCAGAGACAGCGCAGCTTGTCAGCTCCAAGTCTACGAGAAATTTCTTTGTTTGAGATGACTCAATTTGTAGCCCGTAACCGCAACTCTTCGATAAAGTTTATGAAATCAATAGGAAACTGAACAAAATAAGCTGTGTATGACTGCACTAAATCTGTAGACTCGGTAGTAGTGGAAATCCCCTGGCCTCAAGTTTCTTTTGGGGCTTTGTACGGAATGCGTCAGCTAAATTAATTATTGATGCGAGGATCAAAACCACTCCCGGAGGCTCCTCAGTAGGGGAGGAGTGGTTTCTATGAAATGAACTGTTTTACGAAGTCGGGGTATTTATAGTGCGTCTGGGGGAAGGGGCAGAAAAGGTCAAAGGGGGTCAAATTAATGGGGTGAATAGTAACTAAGAGTTATAAAAATATATGTTTAACGAATTTTTCGATACTGCGATATTTCTGCAATTTCATGTATTTATATTGAATGAATTTGTTCCTAACTATACATTTTATAATTGTACCTATTCTAATTCTTTAAGATTAACAACGAATTGTTTTAGTCTAAGCAAAAAATCTTTGAATTTAGAACATATACCTGCTATACGTAGCACTTCTGAATATATAATTGCGAATTTTTGGTTCTGACTTATGAAAGAAGTGCCGTGACATAGTCTAATAACTTTGAAACTAAAACATTCGGTTTTATTATATTGTTTTGTTATTATAAAGTCTTTTTCGATCCTAATATTGAAATCTAGAAAATTGCTTTCAAATTCATGGAAATGTGTAGTTTCTAGATCAAGTATATTTTTGTAAGTATTCTTAAGCACGGTTAATAATTTTCCTTCCGTGATATTATGAATTATTAGTATATCATCCATATACCTAAAGGGGTGAAATTGGAATTTATTTTTTGTTATATTCAATGACGCTTTGTATTCCAAAAGGCATAAGGTAAGATCTGCTAGTACCGGGCTGGCATTTCCTCCTTGTGGAACACCCACTATTTGTTTAAAAAGGTATTTGCCTACCCTCCAAAAACTATTATCCAATATGTATTTCATGATATACTATATAATATCCTCGATTTTATAGGTCCTATAACCTAAATTATTATTGAATGTGTCTGAATAGTATACTTTACGTTCATTGCAAACCAGATATTTTTTATTAGAGTTTTTGAAACATATTTTTGAGATTTCTGTAATATTCTTAATGATAATATTATGTGGGATATTTGTAAACATATTAGTGAAATCAGCTGTTAATATTTTGAGATTTTTTCCATTAATGTCATTTAACTCGGTTGAGATATTAATGCTATTTATTGACCAAAAGGGAGCAGAATACTTTTTTGAGCCAGGATCCACTTTGACATTTCATATAATTTGATGGAATTGCTCCAAGGAAACTATGTATGTTAACCACAGTATCCATTGTGTTCGCACTCGTTACAAGATAGCTGTGAAGTCCACTTAAATTAGATTCCTATAAGGGGTTGTGTACCGGTTTACCGCAAGAGGGCTTTGCGAAACTCCATAACAAGAACGTTTTTTTTTTCAAAAGAATGAGCTTAATAGATATGCTTGAGAACTATAATACTGTAAAAAGTCCGCAAAGCATAGATAGGGTCAAGCGATCTTTGTTCGGTTACTGATTCTGAGACAGAGTGAACTTCATAAATTTTTTGAGTCTTTCACTGAACTGTTGATTCGCTAGGTTACTGAAAAGAAATGATCTTCAAGCGTTAATGCGTTAACTCATTACGTAATAACGCACAGTCATGAACAGAACCTACTGGGGAACCTGCACCAGTCAAGCACAAATGGAGGTTTTTGTGGAGCCGCTCCAGTCGCCCGCAGATCATTGCAGTACTGGTAGCTAAGGTTGTCAGCTAAAAAATGTCCCATTTTTCGCTTGATTCCTATGATGTCGAGAAGAAATCCTTTATGGTCGGGAAGGCATACATCCGTCACTGTTGCCTGGTCACCAGAGGAAGTTTGGTATACATTTGCTTGAAACCTCTCAAACAACGAGGAAAAACGTCAGGGTTGTCAAGGTTCAAAAGATAACGAGATAGAGAGAACGTACAAATAACTGAGTGTGATACGGCTTTCGCTGAGAGGTAAAAAAGCAGCTAATCGCATTTGCAAACCTCATGACTTGCTGTACTGATGCTTCTTTGTTCGGAATGCTTTTGCTTCTGGGTTGATAAAAATTCATATTCACCTACAAAAAGGCAATATTGACATCTGTAAACACGTGACACCTTTATGAAGCTAAACATCTGTCTGAAAAATCACAGTTATTGGAATTTGAAAGTGTGTATTAGGTTTGAAATTACCAGAAGCGCGACAGTACTGATCAGATTTGTTCACATTAATAGAAAAACCTCAACTGGATGCTATTAGCTTGCCTAGATTTAGACTAGTGTTGATGAGAGGACATGATTAAGCCGGGGAAAAGTCGTTATCACCAGTTTTGCCTGTTTCTTCACAAGTTCGTGTACTTGTCGGAATGCTTCATTAGGTCAAAATATGGCGTAGATAGGTTTGAGAAAAAGGGAAAGGGTGCTCTGTGAGACTTCTCTGATATTCTTAGCTACAAATGTCAGTGCATCACAAATGCGAGAAAATTCAATTATTTATGTACTTAACTATTAACTATTTCATGAAATGGATGTGCGGAGCTCAGAGAAAAGCACATGGCAAGTGAAAAGAGGGATAAAGGGAAAGCAGATTGTTACAATGTAACAATGGTGGAATTAAGCACGAATAACAGTGTTTTTCCCAAGAAAAAGAGTAGCTATAGACGAAAACAGTTGATTTTTGTCATGTTGCAACTCATCCAATTTATGATGGCTGGCTTCTTCTATTGTTAAGGTCCCGAGCATTGAAATTTTCGTTTCTGCCCTATGTGTAGAGACTGTGATTTCTTCGAGCCCCTGCGGCAAAATGTGAAATTAGCACAATAACATACTCTAGACCAAGCACATTGTGCGAAACAGTGATTGGCGATCTTCTGGAAAACTCTTGGTTTACCTACAATTACAATGTTTGCGATGATCCGTCAAATTCTCAGCGCACATACGTAGGTTCAATCTCTGTACGATTTCTCAGCAGTTTCAAGTGAAGCGTTGTTGCAAGCGGCATTCCCACCAATCGCAAAGGTGAATGGCTAACGTAGCGTTAACATAGCGGATTCGTATTACTAACACATAACCTCGACCATGGTCTGGAGCTACAACTAGCGGAAATGAACCTGACCATCTGCCTCGAAAGAGGTGTTGTTCAGCTGAAGAAAGCTTGTTTTCACCTTTCTGTCGAGGCTTTCGGAACTTTTCGATGCGAGCTGCTTCACCCTCATTTATGAAAGGTGTCGGATTTCTATTAATGAGATTCTGAGTTTTGACTGACAACGAAAGAATAGTTGGTCGCAGTGGCCATTCGTGATGAGGTGTGTACTACGAGATGCACTTTTTACGCTGATTTCGAATCCGTAGCCCACATTTCCTGCGGAGTTCTATGTAGTGTGTTGCAGCTATTTCTTTTCGCGCTGATTTAGCATAGAGTACTCATGTATGAGCTCCAAGCTGTTCTTTAATGTCTTCAGACCAAAGAGTGTTTTAGGAAAAAATAACGACATTGAGTGTGTGTCGCGATCAGCTGCCTTACCCCGATTTAAGCTCGTATATGAGGACCGCGAGTGAGTGAGTCAGTTAGTGGTATCCATCGCTTCACGAATGGCCACGGCCATCAAGCATCCTTCCCTTGTTAGCAGTTACACACTCCCTTGCCACACATTCCATATACGATGAAGTTCTTACAATCAGTTCAAGGCTTAGTCGATACGTTTAACCACTCATTCATCTGATATTCATATACGTATTTGTTTTGTATGGTTTGGATGGCATTTCGTAGGCCGAGGTCCCCAGTTTTTTTCCTGATGAAATTTCCTCCAATCTCGTATGTTCATTAGCTGTTTTATATGGAGATCACAAAAGTAACATATACTTTGTATGTGGAGAATCGGAAGTCAACGTTGGCCCATCTACAAGATGGTTGAACAAGTATAGCAAGTCGAATAGATCCTTATTGGAATAGTATGTATAAATATTGATATGCGTAACAAAACAAAAATGTTACAATACAAAATATGTAAAGTCATATTCACGATGAGCACCCGTTCCCCCTCCGTTGAAGTGGTAGATGTTTCAAGCCGTAATCGAACGACAAGATATTTTTTCTAGAGGTCGTTGTTTTCCATGAAATCACATTTGATACACAAAGCACGCAGTGATTGTATGTTTTCCAGCACACTCTTTCTGGCAACCACAACATTTGTTATCATTTTGCCTCCGTCAGTGCTCCAAAAGCTTCGCTCGAGAGATTTCTGTTATATTACCAAAAGCAATAATTGGTTGTTGAGAAAGCTGTGCCTGGAGTTGTATTCTTCTCTAACTTTTTCTTCGTTTATCACAGTGCTGTATTCACACACATATGTTAAATTGAATCTGACTTCAAAATAAAAACAAAACTAAATGAACCATTATATTTTTGAGGGCGGACCTTTCATTTGCTGTGCTTCATCCCTTCCTCCTGCATAAAAATATTTGCTCATTCAATTTAAAGGTTCAGCGTCAGCACACAAAGTTTGGACCCCCTCGTTTCGGCTAAATATCTTGATTATTATATCATAGATTCAAAGAGCATTCGAGCCGGCTTTCAAGTGCGGAAGCTCATTCAGCTCTTCGGTTGTAGAAACTAGATTAGCATATTCGCAATCTAGGCCATGTTAATGCCGAAACTCACTGCGAATGTCGGTCAGACGAGATACGTGTAATGCGGTCGCTTGCGGACGCGGCGCGAGTAAAAACACGAGACCAACCAGGTGTCGACTATACTCGAGATATTCGATATTCTTTCGAATAATTGAACCTCGAATTTATTCAATTTTTGATTTTTTCGAATAATCGAATTTCGAGTTTATTCGATTCCTCGCTTTACTCGAATGATCGAACTTCAAACTGATTTGATTCGACACTTTTTCGAAGAATCCAATTTCGAATTCATTCGGTTTTCTCTTTGAACTGAATTTTCGAATATATTCAGTTTTTCCATTGTGGAATAGTATTAAGTGGTCGGGAAAGTTTCCCACCATTTTCAAGCTATCTTTTCAAATTTATTGTTCTTTTCCAAAACAACCAATAATTACACGATATAGGTAGCATCATTATTGAAAGGAACTCCGATGGTAGTGATGGGTTTTATTGACAGCAGCTGCGAATGCGTGGTTCCACTTTAACTCCACCAAAAACCGAGCATTGCCTTCAGTGGGTAGAGTTCCCGTTTTGCCACTAGAATGTCAGCTTACCAGTGACTGAGCCACTCGCACTATCACCTAAGGAGCCTACTTCTCGCCACTATTAGCCAAGTTGTCGAGCGAAGCGAAAGACTGTGGATAAGTCAAAACGTGTAGGTGTAGGCACACATCTCTCAGCACTTGAGGCTGTGGCAGCCCAGATCAGGGTGAACACAAGAGTTGTATTCCCTTGTCTCTCTAGAATGATACAGATGAGCAGCTAATGTATTACGATAGCACTGGAGTTCCTTCACTAGGTCACGGGTATCGCGCCGCGGAGTCTGTTCGAACAGCTATAGGAGGCGCTCTCCGACCACCTTGACCGTTCGACCAAATCAAGTCTATCTCAAGCCGAGATTGCCGCCTTCCAACCTGCGGAACGAAAAGCTTACAGTGTAGTAGAAGCCAGTGGATGGGCCCATACTATGTTCAGGAGAAGTCGAATGTGTTTCTGGTCAATGACTTTTTTGGCTATAACCGCGACAGAATGCGGAGAAAAATCTGGTATAAAAAGACTATTGCCCAGCCTTCAAATATATATTGGATAGAAAGTTTCCGGACAACTGTGAAAAGATTGACGAGAAGAGGAAGAGAATGGTGGGGAACTTTCCCGACAACCTAATAGAATAAATTCGAAATTCAGTTCTGAATTTATTCGATTATTTGAGTAATTTGACTCATTCAGAATTGGTATAACTTGCGAAGACTTGAGAATTTTGACTTATGGCAGCGACCATTCCTTTAATTTACTGCCGACGCTTTGCAAGTAGGACCGACTTCAGCCAATACCTTCCAGAAACACTTTTTTTTGTGTTCTACCTTTTCTAGATGAATAATATGAGAGAACATTGGGGTGTTGTCCTTTTTTCCTTGCTAGGTCTTCTAATCGTGAAACAGAAAACGAGGACTCTAAGGACATAAACGGACAGTGGTTGGTGGATAGAGTAGGAAAGTGCAGGCATTGGATCACAGTGATTGACCTACTATCTCGTATGCAGCTAAAATCAAGTGGAAAACTAGGGCGGAATGATCTCCTTGAAGATATGTCTAGCTGCTTCGTTTCAGAGGTGATTTGACGGGATAGACAAGGGCGAATCCTCGATTGATATTGCTATTTTTGAAAAGTGATACAAATTTCAAGTCACTCTAAGTGATCAAATAAATGAAGCTTAAAAGAATAAGAAAACAATGCTGATCATTCGTTCATTGTATGACTACTCGATACGACTACGCGAAGTCTGGGAGCTAGGAAATAAGAACTTTGCAGACACACAATTTTCTCGAATATTCGAAATTATTCGATTATTCAAAACGAAATCGGACCTAAAAGATCGAAATCGCGCCATAATCAGGTATTCGAATTCCGAACAAATCCGAAAATGGGCCTTTTCGAATAGTGGAATTTTGGATAAATTCAAAAACGAACTTTTCCGAGTATTCGAATTTCGAATTATTCGAATTCGAATGTTTATTCGAATTTTTTATTCGAATACGTTATCCGAAGTATAATGGTTATAAATTTTTTTGCAGTAGTGTTGAGCACTAATGGAAATAACGTCAAAAGCTCAGAAGGTAAATTTCCGCTCCTGAGCCGGTTTCACACGTCATCTGGGTCTTCCCTTCTCAGATTGTTATTCCTCCCTCAAGCACTGCGTTCGTCACACGACGTGCTGCGTTCGGCATACAAAGCATATTCGCGCTCAGACATTCCACATGCATTTCTGTTTTAATTTTGATAACGCAGCGCGATTGCACCCCCTATATTGTGGTTCAGGAAGTAAAACGCCCACCACGCATGATTGACATGAACTGAAACGTGAGAGAACGAACGCAGCACGTCGTGTGACGAACGCAGTGCTTGAGGGAGGAATAACAATCCGAGAAGGGAAGACCCAGATGACGTGTGAAACCGGGCTCAGGAGCGGAAATTTAACTTCTGAGCTTTTGACGTTATTTCCATTAGTGCTCAACACTACTGCAAAGAAATTTATAACCTTGTCTGTGCAGTACATTCGAACGTACAGTTTCTGCATCCATCTCCCGTTCGTAACCCCACAAAATAGGAGTTGTTGTGCTCAATACAGAATTCGCGATCAGCATTTCAAATAAACCGGCATACAAAATTTCTGCAAAGAAGAAAGCAAAAATTACGGTTAGATAATCGCACCTTGATCATTTACTACTATTTACGAAGGAACTATCATTGGCTACAGGGTAGTTTAGGCGTCTAGCAGAATCCCTCCAACTTTTGCACAGAGGGGTAATTTCAGGCGCTGATCACGGTTATCAACGTTATTTTGCATGGCACTACCATTTTAGTGTCGAAATTCAACAATTTCATTCGGTTTTCTGCAGTAATTGCATTCAATTCCACCGTAAACCTATAAAATGGAGTGACGCCCACAAATAAGGATGTCGTATCCGTGTTCAGCACTGTAAACAACCCTATTATGGAAAATTTCAGCAAAAGAGAATTCCTCGAAAAATTGGGCTCCCGTGAGTCCATCAGCAGTCCATCCACTGTTAACAAAGTCGGGGTAGTGAGGATCATTCAAAATGCCTCCAAGCTTTCAGAATATCTAGTTATAGGTAGAAACACATATAAAACTGTACGGAATAGATTTTCAAAGGGAAACAGTAAGTGGGACGAAACAGTTAGTGGGAACAGAGTTTAAAGGGAAACAGTGACCTTGTGACAGGAAACATTTGATTTGCAGACATTTAGAATTTGAGCGACGTTTGTTACTTTAATATTTAAAATGATAAGATATACCCAAAATAAGGATGTTAATTGAAGAAGCACAATTGGAATGCAACTCATGCACTTCTTTTGCGTACAAACTTTATGATAGTGCGGCAGTTAAGGAAATGGAATATTTTGAGGAAAATGCTAACATCGTTCTACCTGATCGTCGTGACAAAGTTCGCGGTGGCTGCCGTCTACCAAGTGCCCCTTGTACACATCGAATCTAAGATGATTCAAATGTTGCGACAAGGAACATGGGCAAGACATTTGGAGCAAATGAATGCGCGAAGAACAAAGAATAAGTTGGAGTCACTGGATTCGGAAATTCATTCTCAAGATGTAAGCGGGGAGACAGTTTTTGCCTCTGATCGATTTCTTTTCTTCTTAGATGCATTTACAGGGTGCGGCAAAAGTCTCTGGACAAGCATAATCGCTGGCTAAAAACATGAGAAAGAGAAACCTCTGGAAACCAATGGTCATTTTTTGTTTATAACTAAGTTGTGTGCTTAAATATTATTTCTGATACAGAGTTTCGCTCCTCTCGTAGATACGCAGACTTCGGAAAGTCCAGGTGAGACGTGGACTCTGGCGCGAAGGTAGTGGAAGTGGTTTTCACCCCACCACTTCTCTATCTATTTGCGAAGAGATCCCAAATTCCTGGGGGAGTTACTAGAAATCTTCTACTATGGAACCTATGAAAATACCCAGCAAATTCGGGAAATAGTTAGGGTATCCCCAGGTTCATTGTTAGCTGCAATTTTGCCAGTGGTCAGAATTTTTGCCAACAAACACGGAAATCGCGCTACCATACCTATTTTCGCCTGTTTAACGCCAATTTCACCACTGTTTTTTGTAATAGGCATGCAAATTTGTTCTTTTTTAATGTATATATGCTAGTTTGGTATTTATGAAATGATGAAATTGCCTCCTTAAGTGAGTATTCTTCTCCACTGCAAAGGTGGGGATAAATAATTACCTATCGAGGTCCTACACCTGTCCTGGAAAATCCCGCTGTGTTTTTAAGATTCTTTGAGCTAATGCTTTGTCAACACCACACAGGAATTTGAACACTGCTCCGAAACTTTGGAGAAGGCCAAAGATGAATTTGACTCCATCAATGTGCGCGCCGAGCCAATGTCGCATCTACTAATTTCCAAGCCTGGGTCGCTACCACTGAGGAAAATTCTGGGATCAAAGATATTATTTATGTTTACAACGAGGCTGCTGACTTGTAACAACTACCGGTTTTTTCAATTTCTTCTTCCCCATATTTTGGAGATAGATTGTTCTTGTCCAAAGACTTTTGCCGCACCCTGTAAATTTCAAATTTAAATTTAGCGTTTATATTTTTTACAGTGCGTTTCACAATTATAGTACACAGGCAGCTTTTCCACTGCCGGCCTTCTGGAAATATGTATGTGGTGGATTTTTTCCTAACACCATTGTTACCAGCACCTGAAATAAGCTTGGTACCCTGCTTTTGAGCTCATGGTAAAAACTCTAGATTTCCAAAACTCCATTTTTCTAGCTTTTTCTAGTTCGCATTCATGCCTCACCTTCATGTTCTACTAGCCTTATTAGCTAATCAAAAATACAGAACTTAAATATATTTGTGAGCTACCATGGCCCACATTATTCCACACAGTCTGTCACTCCTGCCCCTTATGGAGAGGCTGAGGAGATCAGTATCGATAAGCGTCGCGCATCCACGGTTGCTCATTCCAATTTTCCACCCATTCATAGCTGATGCTGGCACACACCAAACTGCTCTTGCGATGCTCTGTGGTCCTAAAAATAAAGCCTGGACTGGTCACATGGTGTTCCGGTGGGTTCGAAAGGTGGCGATCCAAGGAGGCAACACTCATCCAACATCGACATACTCCACTCTTTGTCCTCTCTGGTCTACTTCTGTGGAGAAGCGATCCCAAAGACAAAACGACATCATGGTCAAAGTTGCTACTGCAGAAGGTCTCTTCTCTCTTCTACTATCGCGCCTAGAACTCTTACGATCGACGAGTTCGTTAAATCTGATACGCCAAAACCAAATTCATGAATTACCTGTACCTGAGGCAAGATATTGACAGCTCCTCGATTGTGAGATTTTCTCCACTATATTTGATGGATTCCTTCTAATTTTGAGATAAGCAGAGAGTAGAGCAAGCAGAGGCTGGGATCTGATTTAACCAATTGATGACCACGCCACGCGACTTTTCAACTGTATGTCGCGTGAAACCAACGTTTGAACGAAACAGTTTTGCAGAAATAATTTGAAATCCAATTCAGAAAGAGAGAGAATCCAAGCGCTTCTTACTCTTTATGAGGCCGAAAAACAAATGCGTAAAATTGGCTTGGCTGCTATGACAAATTCTCCAAAGTACAAATGTTAGTATGACTCTACCCTAACGAAAAACGGGGGGCGAGCTGTTTATCCGCTGGGGGCATGGCCGATTTCGGATAAGCTGCTGCACTACCGGATAAACCGCTCCATCACCGGATAAACTACTACATGTTCGAATAAACAGCTACAGTGCCGGGAAGAACTATTAGGTTGGTGCGAAAATAATGCGCAATTTTCGTTGCTTCATTTTCGGTGCAGAAAACATCAGGTGTTTCTTACCACTTGTATGGTTGCATATGGTTTTGTAGCAAATTTCATGATCTTTTCAAATATATTATGAATTTCAAAAGAAATTCACGTTTTAAGCGAATTTTTAGTTCTGGAATGAGAGGTGCCAAAACAAGTTTTCCGCCATTCTGACTTCAACGATCTAAAACTCGGCGGCATCGCAGCAGGATCCGCTCGGAATACCACCATAGTTTTGCCGAAGGAATTGTGAGTGAATGCATTTCACCAAGCTGTTTCTGGTTTTTCGACTCAATGTGCCCTGCTTCGAAAGTAAGGAATGTCGCATAGATTTTCGTGAGGTTTGCAACCCACAACTGCTGACAATAAACAAAGAGCACCCATTCAAAAGAACATATTCGAATTCGCACAACCACGCCGGTAACAGCTGTCAGACCATCTCTTACTTCGGTAAGAATGGGAGGATGGAAAAGCTCGGCGAGTAGATGTCGCGCACACTGAACGAGTACCAGGTTGATCCTTCTTGGGAAGACTGCTTCGCGCTTTTGTAGTGAAAGAATTGTCACCAAACACTCAGCCGCTTAGTAATTATGTATGAAGCTTAGATCTTGTAGGACAAAATGAAGTGCCTTTCTCGACAGTTGGATGAGAAAGGTGCACCGAAACACTTCCAGAAACCGAAGCAACACTGGAGTAAGGTCATGGCGAATTTGTGGTTAGCTGCTGCAAAAATCGCTCACTGCAGAGCAATCATTCTTTCTCCTCTGGGAAGTACTTTTAAGGTGTGAATCAAATAAATTAGAAACTTCACCGTGTGACTGGGAAGCTCGGACTCATACATCACAATCAGCAAACCTCTCGCTCACCGACTACCACTTCCCCGAGAACATGGACGACTTCTTCCGAGAGAATTTTTTCGAAGACTAAAGGTAAACAAAATTGCCCTTCGAAAGCTCGTCGACTCCAGAAGGCCCTGTCAGAGCTGTACGGTAGTCGGAGAACATCTACTTTACTGCTAAAGATTTACGGATTACGACAATTTCAAGCATTTCAAAAAGGATTGACCTTGAACAGAATTACGAGGTTGGGAATCAAAGGCATGAAAACGCGCATTATTTTTGCACCAACCTAATATTATAAGTCAGCATTCCCTATTGAAAGTAAAAAAATGCTATTCTATCTGTTAAAGAAATGCCTGTACACCTGGCGCCTATTACTGAATGAGACCGTGGAGTCACTCCACCCGAATAATTGCAATTAGGACACAGTGGTCAGATAGTTCAGTCCAAATAACACTTGCATTGGATGATTTCGCATGATTACTTCGTTACCTACCTAAAGAAAATGTCGCGCCATTCAGCAGAGAAATCTGAATTCTAATAGTCTACGCAGATATAAAGATACATATATTACGTAAAAAAGTATTTATTTATTTTTGAAAACAAGTTCCCACTAAAGATGACATGTTACAAGTCTTTGAACTCATTTTATGTTGTTAAAACACTGAAACGTGCCGAAAGAAAATTCTCCTTCGAATTCCCTATGGTGGCCAAGGATAACTCAAAAGCTGTAATCCTTGAAAATCAGCATTGGAAATGACATATTTTGGTTCGCTGCCATATACGGACGAACAGCTCCATAGTGTAGCAGTTTATCCGAATTTTTCAGATAAACCACTATGGAGCTGTTTATCCGCATTGACCTTTTGACCTTTGTAGGTGTGAAGTGGTGGCGTCCTTTGCGGATAAACAGCTACACATCCACGAAAGACAAAGTGCAAGATGCAACGAGTGTGTTCCTGTGCAGAAGATGTGGCTTTCGTACAGATTATTCCCATCTACTGAAAAAGATATGTAACGCAGTCTCGCTCTATTTCAAAATCAGATCGTTTTCATGATATTTGTCAAGAAAAATATTTCTCAAACCTAGTTACTTGAGAAATTGTTTGGAAGTATTGTACTCATTTCATGAGGAAATATTGCAAAATGTTTCGAAAATAAGGTTCAGTAATTGATAAGAAGCGCGTTGCTCACCGGTGAGCTACGCTGTGGCCACTTGGTTGACAGCTCTAGACATTGGAGTAATTTCCACCGATATGAGCAAATGGTTCATAGGTTTCAACGAGAAAGTGGGGGAACATCTCGATGACGGGTTATTGTTGCCTCCTTGGATCGACACCTAGTGAAGCCACCAGAACAGCCTATAATAGTGCCAACTGTATTTCTAATGTAGGACCACAGAGTCAGCCAATTTTGAGCGCACTACCACCAGCAAAGAGCGGCCGAAAAATTGAGAAAGGCGTTCTTTGATGTGCGACGCTTTATTGATGTGGAAGTCCTCAGAGTTCTCATAAGGAGCATGAGTGGAGAAAAAGCCCACAAAAATATTTAAGTGCTGTGTTTTCGAATCAACAGCTAATAAACCTGTTAGAAGATAAAGGTGGGTCATGACTGCGGGTTAGGAAATGCGAAAAAATAGAGTTTTAGAATTCTAGGGTTGCTACGTCAAAAAGAGGGTACCAAGGTTATTTTATGGGCTGATCGCGGTGATACTACGGTAAAAATTCCAGGGTGTTCTAGGTGGAATTATTGTAGTCCATGGTAGCTCACGAAAATGTTTACGTTCTGTGGCTTCGATTCAGCATCTAATAAACCTGTTAGAACATGAAGGTATATCATGGCTGCAAATCAGACTTCGACAGGAACCTGACCCAAGGAAAGCGGGACCTCGTAAAAGAAAGGATGAGCAACGACGACTTCGAAGCTGAGACTTGGGCTTTGGTCGAGTAACCACCCACTCCTTTACAGGTAAGAGAGCGAGATTGAGCGGGAGAATTTTCCTTCTATCAATTCTATCAAATGTGGCTGAAATAAGAACAGAATCAAAACTTGTTTAAAAAATACGCCTGAAAAAGTGCCTAGCAGTACCCATAGCATCGTTGGTACGAACGAATCCTGCCCAAAATTTGTGACAAGAATACTGATACTTCTCTTTCGTTGAGTCCCAAAGTTGGAATTAGTTGATTTTGGCAAGAATTTGTGAGGACACAACAGCTTTAAGCGCTTGTAAAAGAACAAATTCTCCGCGTATTTTGCGGGGAACAAACACAACGTTCTATCTAAATCCGAAACAGAATTGGATTTGATTGATTCTATTAGGATCTACACCTGAAAAAATACCCAGTAGTACCCACAGCCTGGTTAGTACTAAACAGATCCTGTTCAAACTCTGTAGTATGATTGCAGCTACTACTCTGGACACAAATGCTAAAGGAAATTGGAGTTAATTGATTTTGAAAGAAGATATTGCTATGGAATTCTCTGAACCCTAAATATACCCTAAGATTCATGGTTCAACACCAACGCAAAGAATTTTCATCAGACAACTTCCTTTAAAATCAATTAAATCTAATTCTATTAAGACGGTTAGCTTCAGGAGTGGCTACTCATTCTAATGGGTAATAAAATTGCCGGGTTCATCTGGCTACAGCGAAAAAAATCTAGTTAGAAAGCAGTCTCCAGTACCACTCCGACACAACTTCTTCACATCAATTCTCTCAAAACCAGTTATGTCCAATTCTATTCGCATTATCGTATTCAGGAAATACTTGGGTGGTAGTAATTTGATCGAAGTTGGCACTTAATGAGCAACTTCAGACAACAGCTAAGTGCGACTTACGATTGCTAACGGGGAGTAAATTTCCATTCAATCGCCACATGTCAAGTGGAATCTATAACACAAAACACAGGGCCTTGAAGGGAACCTATCACTCGACCAAATGCCTATGGATGGGCAGCACTACCTCTGCACCACGTTGCACCTGTTTTTGGCAGTGGATGTTGTCAGTCGTAAACTACAGCTCGTGAGTGAGACTTTGCGAAACGCCTGGACGGCGTGAGAATTGAACCCCCTAGCATTCACCTCTATTTGTGCACACATTCCAGCACGCCATGGTGGACATAGAACCTATCCGCGCAAGGGATTGACATCTACAACATGAATTTGATCATGGATTTCTGGGAAAAGTGAGACTTGTCGCACATTTCGCCTTTTATCCATGCGATTCACCGGTGAAATTGCCAAAAGATACTCATCAATTCTCCTAAACCGGGTCTCCAAGAATGGCTCGTTTTCGGATCTAACGTAGGATCGTGAATACTCCTCCCTCTCAGCCGTTGCAAGCAGAACTGAGACCATGCTTGAAGCTAACCAGGGATTAGATTACACCCCAACTGCTCCACACTTGACTTTTCAAGCTAGCAATGTTACGAAAATCTAATCGCGAAGAAATTGCTTAAGGATCCAAGCTTCGACCTGTGCATATTAGTGATTAAACGATGGGTGATTTACCGCTCAGCTGTTAGTCTGAGAAAGAAAGCGATTGCAACTTAGTAACTCGAACAAAGCATTCGAAAAACGATTTACAAAAAGCTTGCCTTGCTGAGGTGTCGATCCACCGATCGACCTCACTGCGGTCAAACCTCCTAACCGCTGAACCAACACCACACAACGGAAGGGAATTCCGTAAACACATGGAGAATTTTTCACCAATCAGCGGTGAAGAAACCTCTTGCTTGATGGTTGAAACCGCTATAGGGAAACTGGCCGGCATGTATGAAGCCGCTTTCTACGCAGAAAGCACGTGAAAAATCGTATGCAAAGCTGTGCCATTGCAGCGGAGTCGAACCATCGATCGATTCCACGATGAACAAGCCTCTAGACCACTGCGCCATTGCGAACACTGTGTGTGATTGATGGTTTCCGGTCAAGAATGTAGTATAATGTAGTACGGGTAATGATCTTATTCGCATTTCCTGTACCTCCTCATGAATTAAGGGCAGGATGTGGACGGGTGCGCTTGGAGCGCGGTTGTGTCGGCATAATTGCCAGCGAAATCGGCAGCAAAATGTACGCGGGGTACATTTTGCTGTCGATTTCGCAAGGTGTCTGTGTCTCGCTTTACTACGCGCTCTTTCACGCATGCTGACCAATTATTGACGAGCTCAGGCTTAGCGCTAGGTCAGCGTCATGCGATCTCGGGCTCGAGATGCTGATGAAAGTTCGACGTTCGCTCCAGCTTAGGTGCCAATTTTCAATCCAAGCTTGGCTATTGGTTACACCACATCGAGAACAGCATATTTCTAAAAGTCATGATTGGCACTTAATTGACACTTAATTGGGACTTACACCTCAGATGAAGATGGCGATTTCGGCCAAATTACTACCACCCCTGCTCTATCAAGTTGCAAAAGCCTCTGAAACCTTCATCACTTATCGAATTTTAGCAGGATGTTTGTAAAATTATAGTATGGTGCTAGCATCTTGGCGTGCTCCAAGATCATTGCACTTGTTAACACTTGTTAACTCGAGTGGACATGCCGATGCTCATTATAATACCGAAACCATCGTTCTTCGCACAAGCTTGTTTTAACTTGTTTGTTTACAGCGGCGGCTTTGTAGATTTTTGTAGAGTAAATAGATTTTTGTAGAGTTTTTGTAGAGGTCAAAGGAGACGTCGTAATTAGTTCTACTTGAGCTACGCTTGTACCGGACTCTGCTGCGAATTTAGAGAAGCGCATAAATTTTTTAAAGTTTTAAAAATCTAGGGTTTCTACGGTGAGCTCAAAAAGAGGGTACCAAGGTTATTTATTATGCTGATCACGACGATACCAGGGAGAAAATTCCATGGTTTAAATTTAATTGGAAAAGAATTGGATTGGAAAAGTGGGAGGGTATCCTATAATTATGGAAAGCACTATAATATATACATAATACTTACTACGCTTCAATTACTTTTATCTATTATTGAGCCCAGTAGAGAGAGAGAAGTGCGTAGAAAATGTTGGATTAGCTTTTGTTCTGATCAGCTTCCCCCCCCCCCCCCCCTTCTCCTCCCAGAACCAAATAATCCCCACTGCTCCTAGAAAAACCTGCATCAATGTTTGAGAATAAAGGAGATGAGAGCAGAGGAGAAGTGACCAGATTTTGGCACAAGCTTAGCTCAAGCAAAAAAAATTCACGATTTCACCATTGACCTAGCCAGGAATCTACGAAGCCCCCATAGTGAACAAGTTGAGACAAGTTAGTGCGAAGAAGGTATTTTCTGTGCACATCGATATGTCCACGTGAGTTCAGAAGTGTTAGCGAATACACTGGAGGTGAAACACGTTCATACGCTAGCACCGTCATATAAGTTTCTAAAATTCCAGCGAAAATTCGGGAACGGATGGATATTTCGGAAGCTTTTTTCATTAGTTCTATAAAGCCATAATTCCTGAATACAACAGTGCGAATAAAAGTGAAAATAATTGATTTTGTAGAAAGTTGTTAAAACAAAGTGGTGCTGAGGGCCGTATTTTAGGTAAATTTCGTTGTAACCAAGCAAACGCTGCACAATTTCATTCTTCATCGAAACTAGCAGCCTTTCCAGAAGATGACCGTGTTAATACAATTGGAAATAATTGATTTTGAGGGAAGTTGTTTGATCAAAATTCTTCGGACAGGTGTTGAACCCTAAATTTCAAAGTAAATTAAGGGATCAAAGAATTTCGGAATTTCCTTTCAAAATCAATTAATTCCAATTTCCTTTGGCAGTTGGAGGGGGAGTAGTATTTGCCATCTAAGCACAAAGTTTGTGCAGGATCTGTTCAGTACCAATGGTGCCGTAAGTATTCTAGGTACTTTTTCAGGTGTAACTCCTACCAAAATCAATTAAATCCAATTCTCTTGGAGCTTAGATAGCACCACTGCTATTTGCAGCTATATGCTTGCTTCCAGCACGTGCAAAACCTGTCTTTTATGAGCGTTGGAAACAGTGCTGTTGGCAGGATTTCCAAACAAACTTTTGCCAAAATCAATTAATTCTATTTTCCCTCGACAACTGGAAAAAGAGTTGAATGTATACTCTTCTTACACAATTTGAGCACGATTCGTTCAGTACAAACGATGTCATGGGTGCCGCTATGTACTTTTCACTTGTAATTTTTAACAAAGTTTTAATTCTATTCTTATCTCAGTCAGTAAGTAGAATTAATGGAATAAGAATTCGTCGGCTCAATCTGCCTCCTTTGCTCTTATCGGCAAAGGAGTGGATGGCCATCCAACCAAGGTCTAAGTCCCAGATATGGAGCCCCTTTGCTTACCTAATCTTCTACGAGACCTGCCTGCTCTCAATTTCCAGCCGAACTCTGGAAGTGATTGAAGAATTCTGACCCTACATGAGTGGCGTAACAATGGAGACAATATAAGTATTTATTGTCCATTTTTCCGAGCAGAAATTCTACATATAATGTATAGCAACAGTGAGAGCGTTGATTCAAAGTTGAACTATTTGTTTTCAGGTGAATGTTTACCACGACAGCGAGTACGTTGGAAACATAACGATAGGGACACCAGAGCAGACGTTCCAGGTTCAACAAATGATGCTATTATTGGTTTTTGTCCACGAGTTGTAGTAGTAGGAGTTCAGGTGGTATTGGACACCGGGTCGGCAGATTTTTGGGTACCTGATTACACATGCGCAGCAAACAAACCAGCAGTTTGCGAAGAACCAGTCTGCGATGGTGGATGTGAGTTTGCTGTTTTCAGAAAGTAAATGAATCATACCTGGGGTAAGATGGCCGCCACAAATTTGGGCAACAGGTGATGTAGTAATAGAAAAAGTAGTCATTGAGGAGCAGTTATTGCAACAAGTCGTATCACAGGGTTCTTCGGCAATTCAGTATCTTAGGCTAGACTCCGAATACGATTGCAAGTGACGGTAAAGGAGGGCTTTCTGAGGCTTACGCTTCCCGTCTTCCTGTTTCAGCTTACAGAGTGTTACCGCTCTGGCTCCACCGAAAAAGTTAGTTAATGACGTGGTTCAAGATAATGCAACACATGATTACACAGCAACACATATGCAATCAATGTCGTTCATTAAGCATATCAACCAGATAACACCGATATACATATGGCACGATCAAAAGCAAGATACATCGAAAGCTACATATGTGGCCTAGCTTAAGTATTATAGGAGCGTCAAGGTATGCACAGCGGTTCAGGGTGATGATCAACTTGAAGGACAACGCTGCATTTTCGAAGTATTGGTAACTGTGGGTAGTGTCCGCAGGGAAGTAACCGAACGAAGAGGGTATCCACATCGCGCAGTTTACATAGTTCAACGACGTAGGAACCTATACCCCAGTGGACGCGACACAACTTTCCCATAGAATTTCTATAGCTGGCGTCTTCCACGAAACTTCTGCACCAAAACACAGAAGATACTTTCAGTAGTGTGTGAAGTTTTCTGCAATAATCAGTCCTGCTGCACGACGAGAGGGTTGATACGAAAAAGGAATCCATGCAGATGGAAGCGTTATTTTGAATCAAAGAAGTCGACCACTTATCTAGAAGCATCTGGCCGATGGAAAATGAAAGTGAGAGGTTTGTTGGAGCTACACTGGTTACAAGTGCACAATTTTCATTGGATGATATTGCAAGCATGAGTTATATCAATCGTATGGTACTGTTCACAAATATTGGCACACAGAAATGATTCTGTAAAAGAGGCAACCTCTGAAAAAAATTTTCTTTTTCCTTTCCAAAGTGGAGGGCACGTCTTAGCGGGCAGAATGAATAAACTGTTGTCCACAGTGATCTCTCTTTTTGCGAAAGCAGCCAAGTAAACACCAGCGAACAGAACTGCAGATGCGCCGCAAGCGAAGCACGTCCTTTTTGGTCCCTGGTTTCGTTCTATAACGGGGTGATCCTTCATGAACTTGACACTGCCATATGTCCACTCCCTGTTTGCAAGTCTAGTCGCGTATTCTCCAAAGAAATGCCCCGATCTTTTGCAACAGAAAACTTCTTCACTTCCTTGTTTCTAATCTAAGTAATGTACTAAAAAGACTTCCTTTGCTTGGCACAATTCCCATCACAAGGTGAACCCATAAGGATATTGGCCATGCTTTGCTCCAAGCAAAAATGCGGTGCAAGCAATCCACTTACCTAAAACTGG
>KN726299.1:18924-29810 GCA_000816745.1 Ancylostoma duodenale
AAGCTAATAATTCCACTATAACAAGAATCAAGAGCACTGGAACAGAAGAGGTCTTTGTAAGAATTTTCAACTCAAGGCAAGAGAAATGGAAGCCTCCAGGGGCGACCAGTGCTCCTCAGCGCCGGGCAGCTCGCATGAATTGTCGTGTATAGCTCTCCCTGCGATTATCCAGTTCTGTGCCATATCTGCACAAATTTTTCTATTATCCTCCCAAGAACAAGCAGTAGAGCCCGTAGTAAAACTTCCTAAACTTCAGGTGAGTTCAACTAAAAGGTCACCTAAGAGTTCAACTAGGTCAGCCGGATGCCCGCTGATTCCATACGTGTCAAGATTTGAAGCTGAATTGATAGTGATACCACCAGAGCTGGTTCGGAAATTCGACTTCTGAACAAGTGGTCAACTCTGCGTTGACTGCTCAGACAACTGGAGCCGTATGCATATCTTTCCCCGGCCATCCCTCGTCCCCGACCATCCCCGGCCGGGGATGGTCGAGGAAAAGTCGTATGCACATCTCCGGGGATACCCTCGGGGAGAAACTCCCACAGTTATTTGTGTTGGAGCGAGCCGAATTCGCGCATTCTTTTCACCGCCATTACCGGTGCTGAAACATATTTTGCTTCTGGACGGTCAGGATTCGAAACAAACAGGGCTTTTTTCACAGCTTTTTTCGCACTACGTTTTGCTCCCGTATCAGAATGTTTGGTCCACGCACATGTGTACCATTTTGGAAGTTTTTCAAGGATTGTTCCCATTTGTGCCTTTCAATGACTTTCACGGACGAAAACGAGTTGTACTGCCATTGTACTGCCACTCTTTTGAAACAAGTTCGTTGGAAAATACATCCTTTTTTTTGTTAAGTTGTTGCGAGCCCTAATGTTATGATACTCTTGCCAGGTTCCCTTTCATTTGGGTTGATGCTCGCACACTTCGTTTTGCTTTTGTTCCAGACAGACTGCTCACGTCTCGGTGGACTTCAAAAGAGCAGAAGAACCATTCGTTTCCGTCCTAGAACATTGCT
Source organism: Ancylostoma duodenale (assembly GCA_000816745.1). NCBI lineage: Eukaryota > Metazoa > Nematoda > Chromadorea > Rhabditida > Ancylostomatidae > Ancylostoma > Ancylostoma duodenale. The sequence goes on from KN726299.1 coordinate 19,943, forward strand.
GAAAGAGACAAACGGGAATAATCCCATTAAAAAACCTCCAAAATATTATAGTTCACAGAGGCTTGAACAGTCAATCTGAAACAAGAGCAAAACGAAAGGCGCCTAGCAATTAACCATATGAAAGGAAAATCCAGGCGCGTCATAGTACCATGAAATACAACAACTAAATAAAAAAACAAGCATTCTCTCATGATAGCTGTACCCCTCAAAAATACCTCGACAAATGAATAAATCAATTTTCTGAGAACCAAAGTTCGGCACCACAATGAAAATAGAGAAATACAAGGCCAGTTGGAGCAAAACACAATGCAGCGATATAGTAGTGAGATCCAACAACCTAATATGTCGCGAATTTGCTTTGTCCACAGCGAAAAAACGCAAAGAAGGCATGCTTGCAATGTTTCCCCCACCTCCGATAGTAAGGGGAAATTTCCCTTGGTTTTGTGGGCGTGGCCGGGGACGGGGAAAGTTTGGGGAGAGGTGTACATACTGGGGAACGCCACGCGGCATCCCCATCCCCGGTGAGGGAGGCTCGGGGAGAGGTATGCATACGGCTCCTGAAGAAATAGCGTTCCCAGCATAGCAGAGGCCGATGAGCACCTTTCGACTTACATAAGCTCAACTCATAGTTGACATGCATAGTGGCCGATTAACGTGAAATGCTCCTCGCAAATTGTTAAATTCTTTCGGTTAGATATAATAAGGGCTAGCATGGGTACATGAAGGAAGGAGGACGGCAGGTTCTGCTCAGATACGAAGGAGAGGAACCGAACATGGCATCAAAGTCGCTCGCATCGCATTCCACCCTCCCCGCGAATGGGTCCCAGCGCTTGGCGGGTGGCTTCTGGGACCATTTCGTTTTCCCTCTACTATGTGCAGGCGCACCTTTCCCGCGGCGCGGCGAAGTGGTGGGAAAAGGAGGATTATCTCGAAATTCGGAAACCTTTGACGTCCTTGTAGAGAAATCGCTTCAATGTGACTTCCTTCCGGAAAACTTGTCCAACCGCTCAACTCGTCAGTGACTAGTGAGGTGAAGGGTAATTACGCGCCCAGATTTCCTCCACTGATTACTCTGACAGTCCATTCATAATTATTCATTACAAAAAGAGGTAAGCATAACTATAAAACGCTGATATTTCAAACTAGGTACAATTTTTGGAAGAGCGATTAAATAGAAGTTGTGGATCTCATGAAAGAAAGAGCAATGGCCACCAACACCGAAAGTCCGTCAGTGGAGGAAGTCGGGGCCGCGGATATCAACTTTTTAGGTCCGTTAAATAACATCAGAATCACAAGTCGGATGTCGAGGATCAATGGGATTCGTAAAGATTTGGGAACAACCAGATATTGTGAGACCTGATACACAGTCAGAATTCGGAAAAGTACACGTCACCTGTTCTTCCAGGATTCATGCAATAGGAGGAATCTGTGAAATTCTCTGGGTAATTAGAGGTACATGAACTGGTTTACAACTAGGTGACATCACTTAACTTCGACTGCACTGTAGAATCTGCACACAATTACTCCGTACTCTGAGCACTTTCATACTATTAATGCTAACTTTGGTCACATGGGAGTCTTGCTGGAACATTGCGTTGTGAACAGGTGTTAATCCATTTGTGTTTGCACACTGTTCCACCATATGTTCAGACATTTACAGGCAAAAATTCAAAATCCACGTCAGAGCGTATGGTCACTGGTCTCTTGCATTGGCGACTGTCGTACTTAATCCTATTTTGCGGCCGAAAACAGGCTTCCATTGAATTACGTACCAAATGATAGCAAGGAAACTTTTACTGATCAATTTGGTTAACCAAAACGGTTGTCCTGATAACTGTACCCAACGTGGGGAAGTAATTACTCGAGGCCTTCTGGAGAGGTTTTCGATTGCAGCCAATGTCTGCAGCTGCTGTTAATGCAAACCTTAACGTAGGCGAATATGGCCCTCTGTAAATTCTTAAAAGCAACTACCTGCAAGACTCGCTGCCCTGGTTAGGGTACCCATCCATGTAAAACCAGCTGAGAAGAAGGTATCAGAAATCTTGTCATATGAACGAAATATCTTATTGCTCAATAACATTATTTCCACACACAGGCACCTGCTCGGCTTTCGTTGGTTTGACTGAGACAACTTGATTCAAGGGATACCTGGACTCGCTCAAACAAAGAATTTACTTCACTACTTTAATTTACTTTACTTTATTTTACTCAAGCCACTACCCTTCCTGGTTTTATTCTCAGGATCTTGCTTTGTTCTGGATATCATGTTGGTTCTGTTTCCAAATGGTGTCTCACTCGTCTTATTCGAATTAATAAATGAACAATTAATGAGTAAAACTGAGTCATTTCTCTGAGACATTCCGAGAATTCCATTCTGCCGTGTTCACTGAGGCAGTGCAAGGGACAGGTAGGTAAGTATCTGAACGATTCTATTTATTGATTTACTATATATGTATCGCACTAACAGAGACGAGACACTGCTGAGTTCTAGAGAGCTACTGATTGTCATCGCTTCGATGTTTTCATGATATTCTTGTATTCCTAAGATTAAACATAAGACATCTATAAATTAGCCTGGTATAGCTACGCACAAATAAATATAAAAATGCAAGTCCACTCACAACGAGTCCAGTGAAACATAACAATAATAGGAATATTTCGAAACTGCAGATAGGGAGGCGGTAGGTGCGCTGCAATTCTTTAAATGCGGTACCTCAAACAGCCACCGACAATGGTCTTTCTATTTCCGATGTAAACACTATTGTGTTATCCACCGTAGCCAGAACACAAGCACATTCACCGTTTGGCTAACCCTCCAACACGAGTGACGCTAATGCTAATATCTGAAAGTTCGTTTAGGGAATTTATGTAAGTCATAGTTGTGCACGGTACCCTTAAGCAAAAAGCAGTGGTGGTCGTATAGAAGTAAGAGCCTAGTAAGAAACCGTCAAACTGTCTTGCAGGGTGTGCAAAGCATTCGCCTTAGGAGTATTTGGCGAGTTAAAGGTGAAGAAATCCAATGACACAGCATTGGAAGGGTTGTAAGAAGGAAGGAAGCTACCTATAGCGGAGGTGACCACAAAGTCAAATGCAGGATCTCGATAGGAGGAGTCTAGACCTCGGTTAGAATATCATTTGAATCATCCTGGAATTCTGTGAAAAAGGATATGGATGAAAAGGAGTGCTTGTCAATGGTACGTGACTCAATTGTCAGTAAAATGTCATCCGAGCTGCAGACTGCAGATAACATAGAATGACAATTCGTTATCGCTCATCTGCTCAGAGCAAGAGTCTCGGCTGATGTAGGATACAATACAATAGCAGTGAAATTTCTGGAGTTACGGAGAGGAGATGCAGCACGCCACTGTGGTACAACATTCTAGGAGCCAACAGAGCATAGAAATAAAGCTCAATCCTTAGGATCACACTATGTTACTTAATTTGTAATATTTCCCAAAGGGTTGTAAGTTTACATGCTATATCGTCCCTTGTCTCTGCAGAAAAGACGTGCGTGACCATGAATCCGTCGTAAAGCGTGGTTCCTTAATAACTTTCTTAAAAATAAATGTATTCAATTTCCCTCTGTAACAAGCAGATTTATCGTACTACAGAAAATTGAATTACCGTGCTGACTTCGATGCAGGCCATAAACGCCACTACGAATTTCAGCGGACGTGCCTGAACGTGATCGAGTCATTTACTGACCAAAATCTGAGCTTTATAGTGGTATGCTCCCCTATCGCTTCTCGGCCTTTTGGCTAAGATCAAAGTTTAGTTAGCTTAGTACGCCGTACAGTGAAATAAGGTCGACAGTACTAATATCAATCTAGATATGATATAAACGACCCCATTTCCAGAGGAGCTTGGGAGTGCTTCATTTTTCAGAAAGTTATGAACGAGCGACGTTTTGCGGCTCTTTGCCCGCAACTCCCTTTGATGATTGGGAGCAGTATTGTGCGTACATAAATTTCGGTGATACGAAAACATCGCAGCAGGACAAGAACATCTAGAAGAGGTCCAGCTGAAGATATTCCGAAGCATTCTGATCCTGGGTTTGTATCTGCACGCAATTCGCTCCAGTTCTCTTTGGTGACCTACGAAAGGGCGAATCCACAAGCATGATGGTATCTGATTAGAATGCGCTGATGTCCTTCCACGAGCCAATACACTCTGCTCATCTGGCATGACGGAATTATTTTTACAATTTTTTCCTTCTACAAGTAAATTCTACGTGGCCTTTTGACTCACCGGCAGTTCGGTGAGTTTTTGTGAAGTTCTTCGATAATGTTTTCGCTAGGTTGTTCAGAAAGGTTTCAAAACAGGCCCAAATATAAAAATAATCCTGACCGCAACTGGCAAGCAGCTTTCGGAGGTGCTACTAGGTGGCATGTAAGCAGATGTTAGAACGCCTACAATAAAAAACCCAATTCTAAACTGAAACGGTGAAAATCTGGAAAAAAATCTGCCTTGATTTAGTCAGCTCAGTCATCAGTGGAGAATACCTTAGCCAGTATTAATGGGAGGAACAATGAAAAATAAAGTTCGATGAACACACTGTATCTTATTTGTGGTGTTTGTGAATGCTAAGAGCAGAACTCTTGAAGAGCAGAGAGTTCCTAAAAGAGTTCTTCAAAGGTTGAAGAAAGGTGAAAGAGAAAGTCCGTATATGCGCAGTAAACGTGACACGAAATGTCCGTGACCTCTGGCGAAGTGCATAATAATCGTATTGATGCTGCGCTCAGGATTCTAATCCAGAACTGAGTGAGGTTTCGTAGATGCGGTACGTGCGCTAAGCGGCAAGCATTTTATTCACAGCAGAAACTTTTTGTCTTGAGCAGGGAACTGCTTCGCAATGCAAATGCATCGCTCCGAGAGCCCTTTAAGCACTTTTCCACCTTGAGAAACCCACAAACTTTGAATCAGAATTTTCGTTGAAACTGCGCATCGAGGGATATGTGACATACTGAATGAGAACGTACGTCCATTTTTGTAGGGTACAGTGCGTGTACGGCAGATACGGTACGCCTCGTAATCCTCTGGGACGTTGTTTAGAGACACTACTTGAAAGGCTGATCATGTTTACCAACATCATTCATCATGAAACTGTCGTTGGCTTACAAAAATTGGCACTTTTATTGAACCTTCTGCTCTAGTCATGCCTATAGCCAGTAGGCAAGTAATACTCTTTTAGAGTTTCTTGGCATTTACGAATACATACCACTTGATGAGACAGAAGTGGCCTATTCTGGAAGCAGAAACCCTAAAATTACCTACTGGTTGCTCACAGATATTAGACTTGATGAATGCAACTGTATCAAAGACTTGGGATGGAAAGCGCATTAAAAAACGGTTGTCAATGCAAAAATTGTTGTTTCATTTCCTGAATGTCTTCAGGAACAACATCTCCCCTTGTTTATAGGGTTTTCAAATTATATGTGCCTTTCTCATTGAAACACAATTCTAATATAATCTGGAGCTTTCATAAAGCTAAGGAAATCGCTTCTATGGAAATGTGCAATGTAATTTCATGCAGATTGTTTGTTTATGGTCATTTCTTTGCCATATTTCTTCTACGTTGTCATTCTATGCAGATCGCCTACGTGCGTACGTGCTACGTGCTTGCGTAGGTAGTCTGAGACTGAGCAGTCTTATTTAAAGAAAAGATGCAACGGATCAGTATTATCTGTGCAGAATATGAAACCATTCGTCACGGAATCTATATTCCAATTTTTTCTTCAGGTCATTTGAAGGTAGAAATTGTGGTTGTCAAATTGTGAGTGATAGTGAGCTGAAAAATTTGTTGCACAAAGAAATGGAGCGGTTATGAGCTCATATCTTAGAAATGAATAACGATGTTTTGCTCAGCACCAAGGAGAAGAACTTTCATCAAAATAACGACGGGCGAACAGCTCACAGCCAACTCGTAGTCCTTCGGTGCCACTGCCATGGGCTAACTCGCCTGTTTTTCCTATTTCTATCTCATCAAGAACCTGTAGGCCATTATTGCTTATAGCATCAGAGATTAGCGCACTATGTACCTGCAAAACCTCAAGGGAACAGTCTTCTCCGGCTCTGCATCTAACACAGTGGGGACTACAGACAACTTTGTCATCGCACAGAGGGATGGCTTATTTGAAATAGCACTCAAAGAAGCAAGACCTAAAAATTTTTAGATCCTACATAACAATTGTTTATTATGATTAAAAAAACTTTTCCACGGAGGGGGAGTCGGTGTAAAGCCACTGCATTTTTTCTAGAGATATAAAAATCAAATGGAAGATCGCCAGAGAAGGGACTAGCAAGAACTGAAAGCGATCGTAGACACCTTTAGTAGGGAAATTATGAACCGCCTCCAAAACGACGCATTTTGAGAGTGGGCGTAAAGTTTCGACACGCACTACATACACTAAAACAGTTTTATCTCAATTCAAGCTTGCGCATGAGACCGTATCCCTAGTCAGTTCAGGAGAAATAGGTGCAACTCATTATAGAGAGGTGTGCGAGAAGTTTCTGCGAAGGATTTGAGGTCAGCATTGAAAAGTATATCGGGTTGCATGTGGCAATACACATCGCATTGCGAGTGACAACTTCAAATACTACTTTGCTCTTTGCTGTACTCTTTGCTTGTGTATGGTTATTCCATGGCGCAAATGTCGTAACAACTCTCAATTATTCAACGCGAACTCGGCTTGGGAAGTTGAAGGTAATGAATAAAGAATGGATTTTTCGAGAACTTTTACGTACTCCTAGCCAGTACATCCGAACTTGAAGCGACTGCTAAAATATGCTAGACCTGTGTGAGGCATTAAATGTAATACCATGGAATGTCACTAACAACGTAATGATATTTAAGCAATGGCAGTAGCTGAGCGGAAGAGGGGGGAAAGCATCAAATTTGGTGAGGTCTCCCAACTATAACACCAATGACAATCTTTCAAAATTGGAGTAATCAAGAACAAATATACAGGGAATGGTACTGTAAAGAAGGAATAAAACCAGCTAGTCCATGAGGTGGAGAAGGTCCCCCTTCTCCTCTGTGATTACTACTGTAAAGTAAGAGTGCGTAAACCTCTTCTCTACCGGTTTGAATGTTTCCTACTCAAGAAGCAGCAATAAAATTGTGCTTTTTGTAGCCCAGCCTACTACAACCCCTTCATGTCGAAAATCTTTACGGACAATTAAACATAAACTTCTTGAGACTTTGGAAGCAGTTGTCGTAAAAGTGGCAAAAATTGTGTACTTGTTGCCGTTAAAGTAGGAAAAGGGAATCTTATTGGAAGGTACTCAATGTCAGTAAATAGGGAACTGGTCGCATCTTCGGAAACATCTCAAGGACCATCCTAAAAGAACGTGAACGCAATGACTGCGCAAATTTAGCAACTCGCTTTTTGAATAATTTGAAACCAACCAAATGGCCAAAACAAAGTCTCGAGTCATCAAGAAGTTTCGTTGAGGTAACAGACTCTGGTCATTCCTTCTGTAGATGAGTTATGCTGAGTCATTATGACCGCGATTAGTCATAGTGACGACAGAAATACCAGTAGATGAGAATACAGCATACGTAAGCACCATTTGAATAATACATTGCAGGAGTTGTGAATCAGATTCATTCATTGAAGGAAGCCTGCTAATGGAGGATGAATGGAACAGTTTGCGTAAAATCGAAGATCGGGAGTGGAGAAAAGTAGGAGGTTCCGTAAAAGATTCTGGAAGAAAATTGCAAATATGGCTTGACATCGTTCAGTTATTGCATATTCTTCAGAAAATAGTGAGTTATACTAGATCCTTCTCAGATTACCATCAATGACGTCTCCACATTAGTGACGTCTTTCCAGAAATTCAACTAATAAACAGCATCGGAGAACATTGATCACACTTAATCTACGGTCGAAATCCTCCACCAACCTAGGAGGAGGATTTCGACCGTAGCTTTCTCGAAAACATCTTCCACAAGTAGAGATACCCCCCCCCCCACTTTGTTTCCGGAGCTTTCACGCATTGGATTCTTCTTCAGTCGGCGTACCTGGTACCTGTATACTTTTAAAAAACTGCCACGAAAGATGTGTCTTAAAATTAAATGGATTGAAGAGAAAGCACAACAACTGAACAACAGAAAAATAGAAGGAATTCCGAAAACCACCCAAAGCTTACTAATAACAGAGCAAAGTCGCAACATCCGGGACGTGGATTATGCCCATAATTTTGGACACTCTAAATTATCACACGACTTGACGAGCATTCTTATATTTTTTTGTCCTCTCAGCGAAAAAAGCCAAAGCAGCGCAATGTTTTCGCGTCATCACAACCAGCAAAATTAGTTAATGAAAGGCGTTGTGAGAACAAGGCTCCGGGAAGGGCTCGTCGTTCTCGTCTTTACAACTAAATTAGATCAGGTCTTGAATACTGAATTTCAGATTACCGACCACAAAATTGTAATTCATCGCTGCATGGTGTAGCTGGTACTTTGGTCCACAAACCTACTTAACGCATGCGAACTACTGCTAATTAGGGTTGCACTGTCCTATTAGAGCTCAATTTGTAAAAGCACCCGTAAGAACATGATAGCAATCAGATGAATCCTCATTTCAGAAGGTAATACGTCATGTGGAAAAGTACATTTTGGTGATGCTCTGATGTTCAGTACTTCATCTGACTTTGATAATTCGGGTAAATCGACAGTTTCAGAATTAATTCACATGGCGATTGAAACAGTAGACTTTTCGCTTACGTGTGATATTCAAGAGGTTCCCTTATTCGATTATCTGAATGTTCATGTGAGAATATTCCTGTGCAACTGGATATTCAACACTTAGGCTTGAGAGTTTCCGCTTTCCTGGAGATCGTAGTTTTCTAAGCACATTTACAGCTCGGCTATGCATAATTAATAGGTTTTTGCTGTTTTTTTTTTTGAAACTTGGATTGATTCTTTTTTGAGGACACCCGTCTAAGGTGACAAGAAATCGCACAAAACAGATAGAAAAGGTTTACAGGGACCATTGCTCATGCAGTCTATGCGATCGCCGTGCAGCAATTACACTCATATATCTTATACGTAAGTGTAACCTCATAGCAAAATATTCGAGTACTATTCCACAGAAGCGGCTTCTTGAAGTACAACAACATCTCCTGGATCCCTTAAAGAAGTGAAAGATAGTCTGGATAGAAAGAAAGAAAGCTTGCCTCATCTCCGCCCATAAGATATAACTCAATCCGAACCAAATACTAGCGATGAGCAGAAGCATGAGAAGAGAAACAGCGGTTGTATATGACGATGGATGATTCATTCACTCATTTTCATATTTATCTTCATTTACATTTCATACGTCTCAAAACGTGCTAACAACAAAGAAAAAAAACTGTTAATTGCAACTAGGATTCCAACAGAGCAAATTGATATACGAATTGGACACTCAGTGCCGAAATCTTCTAGCTAGTTAGTTCAACAAATGCTCTAACAGCCGCACTTTTCAAGCACTCCTTATATTATATTTGCCATGATTTTTTTGTTGTAATCAGTAGTAAAGGTCTCGTTTGGGAATCCGTAAAAAATCCGTCTTAATGGTGCATGAGTGTGTAATTCTTCCATTACGATGGAAAATTTTAAACTACGGGGTGTTTGTTGTTCCACATCCTACGCTTTCAGATGGGAAATGCTGGCTCATAATGCTGATTAGATCATCGATGGGGATGTTGAAGAAAAATAAACATAGGCGTGAGTGCAACCACAGAATTCTGTAGGAATCTTAGTACACAACTGAAAAAGTTATCCATGTACCGCTTCCCATATAGTTTTAATGCTTTTTCAAATGAAGAAAAAATATGAAGTAGAGGAGAGAGCACGCTCCTGATCTCATAAGAGAGAATATTG
>KN726299.1:46630-58784 GCA_000816745.1 Ancylostoma duodenale
GTCGTGTACGCTAATGTTAATGTGGCTATTTTGGTGTCCAATCGCACTAGCAGACATACGCTTAGCCACTGTTACATGCTCAGACATTCGCGCGTTTGAAACGCACTTTTAGCCGGTGCCGGCTTATAGCAGGTAGTCGCGAGTGAGGTAACAATAGTTGCTGTGGGTGCGAGTAGAGGAGTGTAAGTTGCTGCAGGTTATCTTGCCCACCCCACCCCCCTCAAGTTTTTCCTCATTGCTACGTGGCTCTCCACCCTCCCCCCCCCCCTCACCCTCCCTTCCATCCCTGTGAGATGTATATAAGCCGACAGACGGCTGTAAAGACTTAGTCTTGCCTGCGCTGTGGCGGAGACTAAACGAGCCCTGGGACTTGTCTGGTCAACTGAGGTCCTGTTGAAACTGTGGCTGAGTGTAAGGGTTGCTTTGACGAGATGCGTGAGGTGTGGTCGCGTGCGGGCGCGAACACGAAAATTCGCCTTGTGGAGCGCTAGCGCAGCAAGCACAAACACGTTCAGGAAACATTTTTATAGCATTTTTGTAGTGACTGCAATGGAGGAAGATCTGACTAGCTTCTCCCATCCTCCTAGCAGGATCATGGAAGGTCAAACGAGGCGAAACGCACAGCCAACGACGGAAAAGGCACGCCAATTCCACCCACTTTGGGGTTTGTCGCGCAGATGTCATGCCGTGTGAAATGGTTTCGAGCTGCGGTGTGAACATGCGAATGTCTGAGCGCGCCTCGGCGGAATCCACTAGAGCCATGGGACTCGAAATCAAGCAAATGGAAAGCAGCATCCCGCTGTCTTTAAGACTTCTCCAGCTTGTATTTTGTCTAACTAGTGTATGAAAACAAGTCTAATTATTGCATTTTGTAAAGTCACGCTACCGATAGTTTCTCCTTCCACGAATAAGCTCACATTTTTACTGAGCTATAACCAGTGAACCATGCAATCAAATGGTTACGGTGCAACGCGTTTAGGCTTGCGCATTATCTTTTTGTTGAATCCTTCATTTTGCTTCTAATGGATTTCCCGACAGTCATTGGGCAGCAGTGTTCGTTTATGTTATGCCCAAAAATATGGAGGCAGTTTTGCATCGAAATGATGCGTGGTGCATTTTCGCTTTCATGATCTGTTACTATAACAATGTCACAATATTGCCGTGCCCATTCTGTGGATGAATATTCTCTGTCAGTTCGTACGTCAGATCCGTCTTTAGCCTTTGTAAATGAGCTGATAAAGATTTATTACTCAGTGCAAGTGAATAATTGAAAAGTCGATCACTTGGTCCGTTTCTGGTTATTGCATCTTTCTGGACATAGATGAGGCCTTGCCCTGCAAATACGACCTGTAATAGCTTTGCAATAAATGTAATACAGCGGAATCTCACACCCTGGGCTGGCATTCGTCATCGCGAACGGGTAAACAGAAAGCACAGGGTAGCAGAACCCTCTGCACACTAGAGGGTAAAGGCCGAATAGGCATCCATGAACGTTTACTCATTGTGAGTCGGCAGATCCATGCGCGATGGCATATATACAAACTCGCAAAATACCTCGCCGCCCATTTCACAAGGGATCATGAGGAAATAAGGCGATTTCGAAAGGATACGCGTGGAAAGGTGGTATGTGATTGCTCGATGGTAGGAAGAAGGTGCAGTTCATGGTTTCTCTTTGAACATTTTGTCTGAGGAGCCTTCTTTTCAAATTTGTGTTCCGTTACTACACTGTTGCAACCAGTTGCTACTTTTAGCTTTATTGGCGATCTCTGTCTGACTCAATCTCATGTTTGACCATTTACTTCATCGCTTTGGTACCATTTGAGCCTCCTAATCTTTCTTTTCATTGCTCGTTGCGTAAGTTTTTTCTTAATTGTTCCTTGATGCTCGTATTTTCCGTGTCGAGTTAAAACTACCCATTTTTCAATACGTAGTTGATATTTTTGTTCTCCGGGATGCCTCAGAAACGCAAGAGAAGGCAACGGGTGAAGAAGAGCCTAAGAAGAGGATCCTTGTCTTCAATGATATGGAGGCGATGAGGTTTATTAGCATCTACTGCAAAACGTGAAAAGTTTCACGGTAATTCAAGTCATGTGAGGTTTTGATAAATGATTGTGTACATTGCATCAACTTTCGATTAATTTCGTCAGTGCTTTCTTTCGCAATTGTGGTCTTTTACTTCTGGGAGGAGAGGCGAGTTGGACGGCAACAGCTGTTGAAGGAGTGGCCCTCGAACATTTTGGCTGTGGCGTTCGCAGACTGGACGAAGGAGCGTGTCGAGAAAGACATCCGGAATGGAGTGAAGAAGGTTCAAATGCATCTGCGGGATGATATGCGCTTCCAAGTTTTCTCTGATCGTTTCAGTAAGTTTTACTGAAGTGATTGCCATGGTCGTTTGCACGTATACTTGTCTTGGCCATATCTGTTGTTTCTTTATGTGTTCGATAATTTGGCCATGACGATCGATTGTTGTAACCATGCTGCTCATCGACATGACTATCAATGTTTGATGTTTTTATAATCATGGACATAGCTATCGATCGCAAGTCATAGTCATGGCCATGGCTATCGATTCCATCCATTTCGTTCCATTGTTTTTATCTTTTTTTCAGAAGGAGAAATAAAGCGGGGCGGGCGGCGGTCCAGGCCCACGCATGGCCAAGCTGCCCCCTCTGGATTCCCTTGTGGATCTTCTCGATGAGAAGCACCTAGAGCAGAGCATGCCAGAGATGGGTAAGCATGTAAAAATTTAGTGTTGACTTTCGTGATCCAACTATTTCCTGAAGATGAGCCGCCTTCCGAGCAAATCCTGGAGCTTAGTGGCGACATATCACGCTAAGGCAGCTTCGCCTTAGACATTGAACGCTACGTTTTGCTTCGCGATTTGTTTGGTGGGATGCTTTATTTTTAGTGTCACATTTATTCGTACGAAGCCAACTCGCAAGGAGCTGCAAACCAGGTTAACGGAGGATGCGGATATGCCCTCGTGCAGCAAGGATGTGCCACCGAGCCCAGAAGTGGTCTGTTCTAATTTCAGAACCACGCTAGAAACGCTGTCGCTGTTTACGGACAAACGCTCCCAAGGGAGGAGGACAGAAGTTAGCGAAAATAAAACAGGAACAAGCGAAAATGAAGATGAAAGAAATTGCCTCACGACGGAGAGGCGAGACTGTCTTCAAAATTGAAGAAGGTATAGCTCGAATAGGCTCGGCTGGAGCGACTGCGATCTGCACCTGAACTCTGTCTCAGGCCCCCACACTTGTCACCTATTCTTGACCCACAATTTTTAAAATGTATTACGTACTGTTTATGGCATCTTTGTCATTTTTTCATTGACTCGTTATTCTTCATGTGCTTGTCGTACCATTATATATGTGCTTTTCACTCCTTTTTATGCACTTGTTTTTCCTCTTTATGCGCTTGCTGTCACTGTACTGGTGCATAAAAGTGGATAAAGTGGTCGGCGTTAGTCAATCCCAGATTGTGGGATGCGCCACGCATTCGATTTCATCTGAACATCGTAGAGGCATTGAATGCGTTTGTGTCCTGTATAGAGGCTTGCGGGAGGCATTCGGCCAAGCCAGTGCTTCTTTACATTGAAAGCAGCACCCGTCGAAATCCTCAATTTCGCGATTTTGCCAAATTTGAGGGTTTTCGACAGCGTATAACTTGAATCTAATGATAAAATCGTGTGGAACACGTAAGAAGGCTGGAAAAATGGGATGTTGGCTTCCGCGCGTGTGAATGGGCGGACGAGTTTTCCGCCAGCGCTCTGCGTGCGCGGATGGGTCCCAGCAAGGAAAGAGTTAATCGGTAGCAGATCTTCGTAATCATTGAGTTGTTTACGCTGCTTCTTCTTCACATCTGGCAATTCTGTTATCATTTTCGCGCGATCGTACTACTTTGCGATCGATCGTGTGATCCTGCTAACGGATACCATCGATTTCAGGCACTTTCGCGCCTTATTTGGGCAACGCCCTCCCGCAGATGGCAGTATCGAAAGGATGTTTATCAGGCGACTTTTCTAGTGCTGCTCACTCACTCACATGTTGTACTAGCTTCGTTTGCAATGCTTTTTTTCTGTTGTTTTCGAAGTGATGTAGCATTGCTGTTCGTTCTGAAATCTTGCTTTCAGAACGAACAGCAATACTACATCACGTATTAATTCCCACATCTGACTTTCTTTAAACCTCGGCATTATGACAGATTCTATTTTGTGTAGGTTGTTACAATTTCACTTTACTGGCTGACGTTTCGGTGTCCTCGCCTTCGTCGAAGCCTGAGAGAGCCGAAACAATTCATGAAAATATTCGGACAAATGCCGCCTCAGTCATGCATAGAGATCCAGGCTATGCACCGAAATCACAAGCCAACCCAAGTGAAATCCTCGACTAACCTCTCTACAAGTCCTACGGCCGGGTGATGTTGGACGACCGAACACGTGTGGACTTGGTAGCAGTGTGAGACTTTCTGCCAGAAGTCATATCTCAAGTTGTGCCACAACCACAGGCACAACCTCGTGTGTGGCTCACAACTACACGAAGTAGAATGCTACATCACATTGAAATCTTGCTTTGTTGTGCTGCGTTGGCAAGCAGGGTTCAGCTGGTTTTCTTTTTGGGTGGCTACTTTATAAAATGTTTGTATTTCTAGCTTTGCTCACACTTTTTAATGTTCACGTCACAGCATGTTCTCTATAATGGTAGTATGACCATTTATTTTCACTACAAACTTCGAGGATGTTGTTTTATAATGCACGCTTTCCTCTCAGAAAGATCTATTTTCTGTAGGTGGAAATGCATTTTCAATGTGCTTATTCAGTGTGCATTGGTGACGGGTATCGTAATGTAGTCTGTTGGAGCGGTGAGTCTGTGAGTGTTGTGCTGTGTCTCTGAACTTCCTTCTTGTTGTGAGAGCATGTGTATGTTTTCTTGATCCTCCCCGAAACTCTGCTGCTCGTTGGAGGATATCCCTTCTTTGTGTGAAAGGGACGCCGGCGACGTTGTGGCACTGAGGGGGATCTCGACATGTATGGTGGTTTTGCTTTATACATGTTGCATGCTCGCTATGTTAAAAAATTTGTCTGAAATCTTCTTCATCACTAGTGTATCCAGGTCCACTTCGCCTGTGAGGTCATGGTAGGTGTCGGAGTAAAGTTCCACTTCGTCCTGCTCCACTTCAGCCGTCTCAGGCGCCTGTTTGTCCACTTCATCGCCGTCGATGGATTCCTCCCAGAATTGTAGGCGAGTCATCAGGACTTCTTGTATCATTTCTTCCCTCCATACATGTTCGACTGGAGTTTTGAATTCCAACAACGACTTTCGTTGAAGGTATTTCCTCTGGACTTTCCTCTGGACTTCAAGCACCCGTTCTTGCCTCCTTTTCCCTGTTATCTCGGCAATTCTGAATGCGTTGTAATGCATTGTTGCCAGCTTTGTGTACAGCTTGTGGTTGAAGATCAATCTGGTGAAAGGAAGCGGACTAGTTTGAGCTTATCAGAAGATCTCTTTCTAGGAATAAATCCTATCTATAGGATCCTTGGTCTCGCATATGGAAGTGCCCCCGCGATCACACATCCACAAGATCTTTCTGAAAAGTTTTGTTCAGAACGCAGTTTTGAAATCGTGTGAACGCAGGGCTTCCATCTGCCATTACATCCAACTGTGGTCCTTCCAGGGGAGTGTGTACACATGCCTTATAAGGCCCAGTCGCTTCCTCCTTGAAATAGTTGTGGATAATCAATATTTGGAATCAATCCACTACTTACTCACCTGGGGCCATGAATGGACTCCCCTAACGTGCATAAGACATGTGTTGAACAGATGGGGCATTCGCTCCCCTTCTCCATCCTCGATCAACCTCCACAGATGAGACTTCACTTTTTCCCTCCAGGCCGCTGTGGGCGCACAACTCCTCGCCTCAGACTCCTGTAACCTTAGAATGCATTACATGATCACCACTTGAATAAAGAGAATGCGCTTTTACTCTACTTTCAGGAGCCTGTTACCCAACTACTTCACAAGGTGCCACCAATCGAAGTGGTAGGCTACAACGCCAACATCCTTCTCCAACTCATTCAACATAACGCCACAGCTCTGTTCCTATCCGTAGTTAGCGATGAGATGAGCCATCCTTTCGCTTTCAGCCGGAGGAGCAGCCTTCTTATACCTTCTATTTCCTGGCTAACTCCTCCTATAAAGATTTTCATGGTTGGGGCAAAATCAGCTGGTGATAAAGGGTACACCTGTTTCGTCCCGATGAAATGCTTCTGTGTGTATCATTACTTTCGTGTTCAGATCCACCATCACCACTTTCCCAATCAAGGCGCTGTATCCGCGACTGTCGAACGAGTCACTAGCGGCAAGATGCGGTCCTTCGCCGTCCCAATAAGAATGGGTCTCAAGTAAAATTATTTTTTCTATAGGGTATGATTTTTTATCTTTATTTTTCTGCGAACCGTTGCGAACACTTTCCGATGGTACTCCTGGTACACGTGGTCGATTGCCGGTTTGCACAGTTTGAACCGTTTCCGGAAATTGGTGTCGGAAAAGAATGAGAACCGCATGTGCTTGGCCCAGCGCTCTAGCTCCTGAAATTTGTTCGGCATAATTATGAATGTTTACTTCTAAATCACCAAAAAACTCACTACATAGCGCGTTCCTGTTACAACTCCAGAAATAGCTGCAAACACATTAACCAGAAATGATTTTTCTCTGCTGTGCTCTACCGTACGTGGTTGTCCTTCAAATCTTCTGACGAGGTTCTTCCGCATGGAGCAGCTTCGGCAAATGTAGTGAACTACAGGTGCCGTGCCCTGTGCCGACAGCCTCACACTTCCACTAGATGTTGGTAGCTTCTCCCCACACTTAGGCCAAAACCGAAATAATGAAATAAGCGCTCCTTTAATGAGGAAGAGCTCATGCAAGAGTTTTGAATCAGTCTGTGGAAGTGAGGGATATCCCCAGAAAGAGTCGGTGCTAGATTTGGAAGATGTGCGCTTCGAGTGTGTGTACAGAGAGCTCCGAAATGCTGTAGAACGGTTAATCATGTAAACCGTCCTCTCTCAATACAAATATGCACCGTGGTTATTTTCGACGACCCTGAATCTCGCCGCAATGGAAGCGGTTGGGCGAACGACGCCGGCGGTGTTTCGTCGTCGTCATCGTCCCGATCCACTCACTTCCATATGCTCGTCGTCGTCCTCACGGTCTTGGATGGTCTCTTCCGTGTTGGCGCTGCTGGTTTCCTCCGTTTCACCTTTCCCAGTCTGCCCCTGTGACACCAGCGGCCGCCTGCATCACCTAAACACAAACAAATATTCTCGAATTCCACTATGTTTCTTCTTGTGATGGATGTGGCGCCGTTCTGAAAGCAGGGAATAACTTCTGGAGGATTGTAAAGGACCAATGTTTGGTGGGTTCCTACGCTGACTTTTCCAACTGCATCGTTCAATGCTGTCACAACATGTTCAGGTACATCAGCATCTAATACTTGCGCAACCATCACACCCCTCCCTGGTCCAGATGTTGCGAGTAGGCTTTTCCTGATTCCTGATCTAATTTCTGCCACAATGTGCTGGGCCTAATAATGTTTTTTTTCTACTTGCTATGAAAATGAAGAAAATTATTGATGCTATTCTACAACTATAACGAAATGTCAACAGATTGCTTTCCGTTGCTGGCGCTCTTCATAGATTCGTTTTGCTTCAGCAACGTCCTTGCCAGCAAAGACCATTGAGGAGGACAGGAGGATTGCAACGTTACTACCCTTAATCTTCTCGAAATGCGCGTCACTATCGTCCACGTATTCACAGCACACACAACAAATGCGCTCCATCCTCGTCTGCAAGCAGTTGTCCTCATCTGTATTGCAATGAGAAAATACTCATGTGCGGTTAAAGTTGTTGCAAGTATCTCTTATACAAGCTCAGAGCAAGCTACCAATTACTAATCAAACAATTCTTTACGCATCAAACAGGGATGATCAATTTATTCAAGCAAATCAAGCAAAGCAACAAAAATTCTTGGGTAAGTCAGTTTCAGTAAGCCTTCACAGCTCCGAGTGATCTAGCATAGCAGTGATTGAAGAATTCTACCAAAAAGCCCTGCTGAGAAGGATAAGCACACCGCATCAGGGTCATAAATTGTCTGTCTAAAATATAAGCACTCACGACAATGTTCATGGCCATGCATGCTACGCTTACCTCACTTTAATATACTTTTATACCGCCCTGAATGTTCGCTATTGGTAGTGCAATCTTTTCCTAAAAAAAGCCAGCCCCTGTTAGCTATAGTGTGAGGTTCACAGAAAAAGTCTATGTCGCAGATTAAGAAAGATTCGCATGCTGTGATTATAACAACTAAGCTACTAAACGTAGCTATTCAAGGAAAAGTTCCGAAAACAAATACATGGTGTGGAACTTTTGAAAAAATAGAAGGAACTCCTGTCAACTACAGCGTCATGGGCGTCCCTCTCACACAAAGAAGGGATATCCGAAGGCGAGTAGCCGGATCCTGAAGTTGCCAGCAAAATGAGAAGTATGCATGCATGCTCTGCTCACGACACCAAGGAAAAGAAAAGAGAATATGAGAACAACAACAACAATGAGCTAAGGCGAAGAAATAAACGCACGTTGTGAAAACTACAGCAATTAGAACTCATCTCATTCCATGTAAGGGACATGAATTCACAAACAAAACCATTGAAGCATTTAGATTGACTAAAAGAAGGAATCCCCGCAGCCGCAGCATCATAGGCGGCCTTTTCATATCAAGAAGGGATATCCCAAGAAATGTTGCCGAAATGTGGGGAAAACAGCGAACTTGCACAAGTTAACACATGCAATCCACGGCTCAACGTGCGCAAACACATCGCACAACAATACAAGGGGCAATAGCTTCTTTAATACAACAAATCGATAACGTAAAAATGAAGTCTAGTGATCATGAACCTGAGTAATCCAACAAATTCACCGAAACTAAGCATTTTCGAGGGAAAGCTCACCTATATCCACTTCTGCACGATCATATCTGACAGCTGCTGTCATAATCTGAAAAGAAAAAGGACGGAGAACATCATTTATCGCGCAAATCCGAAGAAATCTTCATTGGGCTGGAATTTTCATAGCGCTACGCCGCTCCAAGCCAAAAATTGCTCATCTGCGTTCAATTTCATCAGTTGGCGCGTCGTGGCGTTGGAAACTCGCCGTGTTCGCGACGGCGATCCTGGTGTTTCTGCAGGTAAGGCTTGTGCCATTCTTTGTGTTCTCTTCACATTTCTACTTTACCATCAAACCTAAGCTCCGTCTGCTATACTTCCATTTGATCTCGATTACGACGAAGACAAAATCTTAGGTGATTCCTCTGTTGTATTAATAAACGGACGGAAATCGAGGGATTGTATGCAACGGGTGAAAGAACAGGATAAAACTTAGAAGACAAGAGCTGTCAAGCATACAATCTGGGAAAGCGTTCAGTGTCGGAAGTACGCTATGTGCCGTTTCAGAGCATCACTCTCTCCAGCATCCGAGCCTTCCACCTCCTCATCACCAGCGCCGAAGAACTGTTGCGGAATAGCCTCCTCCTCAGTGAAGGGATGCTCTCGTGCTTCGACGCACATATTTCGCAAGCAGTACGCCGCGACGATGACTTTGGCGCTCTTTCGGATCGTACCTGAATTTACTGAGGATGTGTTGGGAAGTTATACCTGAGCTCGTTGTGCAGACATTGGAAATGCTGCTTCACGCCGAACCAAACTTGCTCAGTTACGGCTCGCCCCTCACACATCGCATTAGTATAGCGGCCCTCTGAAACGATTTCGTAATGGTATGACTTCAATTCAGGAGTAATGACAATGAAAGAAAACTTGCTGGTGTTCTTGTTCCGGCTAGTATTGGTTTCAGCAGGAACTTTTCCTACCCATAGGCGTTGTCAGCCAGCAGCGCTCCCTTTTTTCGACCGCATATCAAATCTCTATACAGCTGACTCGATCGGAAACCTTGACAGTCAGATTATCTTTGTGGTGTGGATCAGCGATTCCTAGCTTCAGCCGTAGCTCATGAGTAAATCCTGCCCTGGACCGGGAATTTAACGCTGATCGAGACAAAGCGCTGGTCAAGACCCGCTATTGTGCACATGTTGATGAAACGGTAGTCTTTTCTGACACGAAAGGAATTATAGCAGTTGTGTTTTGCGGCCATCGATTTGGTTGCACTCCTCCTACCTGTTTACGTTAACTCTTCTGAAACAGGTGGCGCCATAATTTTCACATGCGATCCGTCCAGTGCCCTGATTTCGAGCTCCGACTAATTTCAACACCTTCTCTTCATAACACGGTGCTGTTGTTGCGTCTGCCATGAAATGGAAACCTCTCTCCTCAGGAAGAAGAGATCAGAGACTTCAACAGCGATTCTGTTAACAGCAGGATGTGAGTAACGAAGCGTTACGCCCTGGATCCAGTGAACGAAAACTTTGTGTCCTCCTTAAGAATACCGACTCGTCCTCAGTGGGAATACCTGGAGATTATCGCTTTCTATTGCTTCCAAAAAGATCGCGAACTTCTGCACGCTAGCAAGAAACGTGGATCTCACTACTTTAACTGCGAAATCGCCTCATATCAGCGGCGACACATAGTAAAATCCGTTTCCTGACAGAAGGAACCCCTCTCGAGCTTGAATAACGTACAGAATCTTTAGTCGGTCCGTCCTCTCTTGAAACACTCGGGGCATTCCGATCCTTATTAGGTCTTCAACTTTCTCGCTTTCGCCTTCCTTCATCGGTCTAGGCGGTCGTTCTAACGTTCTCGCATGAAATTATGGTATTTTACTGTCTCTCTTGCATTGCTAAATACTACCGCTTAATGGGGAAGCACTTACTCTCACGAAACCAAATCAGTGCTGGTTTCCTTGTCTACTCGACTTCAAAAAGAGGTAATGATATGAAATTACATGACCTACAACATCACTCGTACGCATAAGGCCTGTGAATCAAAAGTTGTGCATAAATACAAGTATAAAAAGCGCACACATTCCTCATCTGAAAGCTACATACCCAATAGAAATCAAGCAAATAACTGTAAATGAGGAAAATCAATTTATTCGATACAAACACAGGCGTAACATATATACGCCATACTTACGAACGAAGCAAGCATAAAGCACATAACCGAAGACTATAACTAAGAAGAAAGCCACAAAAAAGCTTATGCGCAGAGCAAAGTCATAAGATAAACACTCGCCTCTTGCTCAGATGTGTTGAAAAATGCATGCAATTCAGTTTTTTTGTAGTCCCATCATATCGAACTATTCGAACCGGCAAGACGGCATGAACAATGAAAAACAGCGCATCTAAAGCAGAAACTTCCAAAACAATCATCATATGAAAGACATTAAATGTAAATGATTCACTATTAACTTGTGGTCGCTGAAAGCAATGTGCTGCAATTGAAAACATGCATGTGCGAACGCAGCCCTTATTGGCTATATCGTACCGGGATTCTTTTTCATAAAAAGAAAAAGAAGCCTGCCTAGGGGATGGAGCCAAGTGAAATGGTTTAGTTTTAGAAACAGAAAAAAAGCATGCAGCTGATAAAACATAAACTGACATCACCCACAAAAATGCTATAAGCAAAGCAACACATTGAAGAGCAACCAAACTGTGAACATGATCGCGAATGAAATGAGTATATAAGTGCATGAAAATACACAAGACACGCTCAATCTGCATGAACATGAAATATCTGTCTATCTAATCTCGCAGTACATAGTATGACGTCAAATAAATTTCGTAATGAGAAATGGGGAGGAATAGCCTATAACATCATGAAGTTTGAGATTCACCTTAGGTAATCACTGGGTGCTCGGGTACTTCTCGCAAGGTATAGGGAATGTTTTCTAGCTGGGTGGAGTAAATTTGTTCACTCGAGATTCCTGGAGAAAATCGGGCCTTTGCTCTTGACTTCTGCGGCTATGTAGTCTTCGAACTTCTAACCTTCATAATAAATAAATCTCCGTACAATTCTATTTATCGTGTAAAATTACAAATTGGTCTGTCTCCTGTTCCCAATATCCCAGAATAATAATTGCAAGTGGTTCTAAGTATAGTCACACTTCATTCTCACAAATGTGGTTATAGGTACGATAGTGGTGAGTTCGGGGTCG
>KN726300.1:6434-28266 GCA_000816745.1 Ancylostoma duodenale
GCTGACACATCACCAATCCGAATAGATTACGAATCTGCCAAAAAGTCGATCTCTTGAGAAAAATCGGTAAATTTTTGGAACTGATGCGTGATTACTTGATAGGATTGTTTGGAAAGGATTGGACATTTGGAGTCAAGAGATCGAGAGCTTTCGATCGGTGGTTTATTTGATTTCGTCTACTCCCAGAGATTTTAACGGGTTTCGACGGATTAATCCGTCAGAAACAGATTATGGGACAAAAGTTAACAGGGCATTGTATTCTATTGAAAATTCGACTGAACTGCTGAGCCTTCAGCCACAAGTTTTTATTGATTACGTCACTGTAAATTTTGGTGTTTTCTAGCAGATTTATGTGAAAGAAGCTGATGCCGTACGTGATCTTTTGAGCTGGAGGTATCTTGCGGTAATCTATTCCCAATGCTCGATTAATAAATGTCACCAGATCACCAGCAACTTGGGAGGGTAAAATTTGTGATATATAACCCAATTCAATTTTTTAATGTTCCAAAATTTACCTTTTACTTGACAGCCATCACCATTTTTAACCATACGTGGTGTTGTTACTACCCAACTTCTACACATGGGAAATCATACTTATGAGTTTGAGGTTACCCATCCTTCCAGTGATGCATCCATGCCCAGAGACTTCAAATAGAGCTGGAATAGATGTTGCTGCTCTCCAAAAAAATTAAACCGAAAAACTATCATGTCTCGGGAAGTTTCGGATTTTTTCTGTGGGAACGCGGAGCTCCGATTGAATAGCACTTTATTCGATCAGTCAACATCCAGGGAAAAAAAGTTTGCAAATTTTATGCATATAAAAACTCATTGAATGTTATGCTTGTGGTTGGATAAGTCGGAAATTCATTAGCACCCGAGAGAGAAACTGCCAGAATGCTGAGAAAGCATTGTTCACTCAGATAATACATTCTGATGTGCGAGTTCTCTGTGCGAACACACTAGATTGTGCTGATTTTGCAATTCTATGCTTCTTTTTCCAAAGGAAGGATTTTTCTTGTCATTTTTGCTTGGTGATAACTTATCTTTCCTTGGGGAAAACGGCGACTACATTAGTCAATCGTGATTGCTTTATTTATTAGAGCAGGTGAGTATTACTCAAACCTATGGAATACTGCTCTGCTGCTTAGGGGGTCCTTTTCTCACCTTCTTTGAAAACATACACCTGAATAAATTCATATGTAACGTATGCAGAATTCTTGCTCAAGAAATGCGACTCAAGAGAGAAGGTCTGGAAGTGATTGTGTAATATTTGATGTGTTCGAGCCTTCTGGGCTAGGATTCATGAAACGATACCACGCAAACCGACGATGATAAGCTTGACTGGTTATCGCATAGACTACGTTGTGGTGGGAGACGCAGGACGAGAAAGTTGGTTTGCCACCCTGGTTTCGCTTGGATACGCGTTCCCAAGGCTAGAATGTGCAGTAGGGTGAAACCGGGCCAGCAAACCAAATTTCACGTCCTGCGTCTCCGACTATCACGCACTCTATGCGATAATAATCACAGTAATCATCACAAACACTTGGTTACTTTCATGAATCCTAGGCTGGTGAGTGTGCGTAGCTTCTCTAGGATCTCTCAGCAGTATATGTGGCATGACACCGCCTTTATCTGTATGCCTTCCTAGTTTAACTCCGAAAACTGAGAAGTTCCATAGTAAATGAGTGATAAGCTTGTTTGCCCCTATAGCAGGCAGAGGAATGTGCTGGCTACGCACTTCACGTGCGTTTAGCAATAAAGAAGATGGTATGAGATGGTTATGCTTTACCTAAATTATAGAGTTGATGGGACTACGTTCATAGCTACCGATAACGGGTAATCGACACAGTTGCAAAGGCAACTGGCATCAAAAAGTTGCTGCCAAATCCAAAAAATAATATGACCCAAGGAAATACAACGCTCTCTACGTCATAGATTCCTAATTTCATCAGAGGTGATGTGGTTTCCTTCACTAGTTTCATGTCTGTCGCTATTAGCATTCTTCGTGGGGTATGACATTTCATTTCCGTCGCTCATTCGGACGGCAGTGAGCCATGCATCAGCGCCAACATTGGTGATGCATCACACTAGCACTGACGAACGATCGTCGCCAACGTCATTTGAATGAAATTTCGACTTCCCATGCCTCTGTTGCATTGTTCTTTTGACTTACGAAACATTTATTCAAATTCACACCACAGGAGAATACAGGAATAGGGGTATCACCCCAGCTTTAGAATGAGTCGGCGAAGTCCTCGAAATTATTTTGTAAAATCATTAAGAATTTTTTATCCTTTCTGATTACTTGTTCTTATTGTTATTTATTGAGCACTCTCAACTATTTAAACGCAGTGACTCTGTCTGTGATATTACACCCTCCTTTGTCCGCCGAACTTGGAAAGAACACTTTTTCTCTCCAAGGAACTTATCTCATACGGATCATTTATAGCAGTGTAGCTAAGGTGGGTTGGTTGGTTTGGATCTCAAATTATGCACTAGGAAGAGTTTTTTTTTATTTTTCTTACATTCTACATAAACTTGGTTCTGCGTTTGCAACTGATTCCCCGTGTATTGAACGAGTTTTCATATAAGTGCACGTCATTTGCGCTTTCACTGAACTGTTTTAGTAGAAAGTGTAGAGGGACATCGGCAGCCTCGTGCTTGATGTGCCACACGGAAGAGGCTGGTTTGTACTATGCGACAATAGCAGTCATAATTGCCGCTTCGTTATTTTACTGCAGGTGCTTTACTACTAGTTCTTAGGAAAATTTAGTAGTCTGAATTGCATCTGTTCTGTCCAGGAAATACATAAGAGGAGTGCGCTACGAAGAGGATGTGCGAGCCGACGCAAAGATCATTGCCATTACGGGAGCGAACTCCGGGATCGGTGGGTTTTGAGCCTTGCTCCGAACGGACTGAATACAACTTTAGTCTACTGGAGCACTGTAGCAGCTTATGATTGTCATCCTCAAGAGTTTTTCTATAGAAGCGTATTTGAACAGCACTTTCAAGGAACTGATTTTGCAGGACAGGCTGTGACAGCGGAGTTAAATCGACGTGGTGCGACTGTCTACATGTTGGTGCGCGACAAGCAAAGAGGCTTGGATTCAATAAGAAGGCTTGAGAAGGTTTATTACTTTTAAGCTTTGAACAAATGCTTGAGCATCCATAATGTGAAGGAAACCGATAATGTATCTACAAATACTTCAAGCACACTTCCCCGCACCCCAAGTGGATTTTTGATACATCAGTACCGACGATTCTTTTGTTGTACACACTCTGTTTCCTGCATGACAACACTATTTCTTGCATACATTATCAGTTTGGTTGAGCCTATTGCAAGGATAGCACAGCGATGGCCCATTCTAACCTAGGTATTAAGTTGATGCAAGAAAAATGGCGCTTTTTCGTGTTGACCCTATTTTCTTCCACAACTTCAACGAACGGTAACTTTGGCAGACTTCAGATTTCCTTTGACTAGCATTGACCATTTCTTATTGTATGAGCAAATCCCTGACTCCGTACGCGTATATCTGTTGGAACTGCGAAGCCAAGAACAACGAGAACCTTGTTTTCATATCGTTATGTTTGGCGAATTCTTTCTTACGAAGTAAGAACTCCTGGAGCTCGAAAATCAGCAGAGGTACGACGATCTTCCTGAAGAACGCGATGACTACTCAAACGTTTCACATCTAAATTGTCAAAGTTCAAGCCAGCTCTCCGTAGCAAATTTCGGCCGAAATTTCGGGAGGGGGGGGGGGGTGGGGAGCAGAAAATGGGCTTTCGAGCGTAGGTGTGATTGAAGGTGTGCTTTCTGGAAAGCAGCTTGGAGAGAAGAAGCATCCAGCAAGAATCCTAGAAATAACGAAGGAAATGCTTCAAAAAGTGCTCATCGACATATCCCTAGAAGCGAAGCCGTTACACCAGAGCTCACATATGGAGTAGGTTGCGACGTCTTCCCCAATTACAAAGAAGGTACATATTTTGGACTGCAGTGCTTGTAGTGTTATAGAAAAATCAAGGAACTTTGAAAAAATAGAGATGGAGTTTTCCGGACATTTTCAATTATCTCACGACTGCTTACTGCAAGAGAAATATCTTATACCCACAGAATAAAAGAGCTTTCTCTGCTCTACAAGTACGTTACCATATCTCGATGTTATACGTACTTTGTCCTAACGAAAATATATGTTTTTGAAAAAAAATGGCGCCATTTCTTTTGCATCAACCTAATAACTGACGAGCCAAGGATAACTAACAGGACCAAATATTTGTTTTTCGCTGGTTGGCAAATAGGGAAGTCGGAGAGGGTAAAAGAATGAAGCTACCGTTTCGCACTATAGAAAGGAGAAAGACCGGAGGACAAAACAAAGTTGGATATCTGGCACATCACCTATGATGTTGGTCAGTCAGATATGCGCGTTGTCTTTGACGTCTCATTCTACGAGTTACTGTTTGCTCAACCCCTCAACTTGTTCGAAAGAGCTTTCCTTGGCGCGTCGAAAAATTTGGTTTGCCTTGTATAAAAACTCATTGGTTCTCGAAATAAATTGCTTTTTGATGTCTTTTCGTTTTTGAAAGCTCCCTATTTGAAACCCGATAGGGCGCAAACACTCTTCATCTAGGTGCTAATCATCCTTTTTGCTTAATATCTAAATCAACCTAAATTCTCGCTTCGCTTTCTGTCTATGTGTTCAATTTTTTCGCATATGAAGAGGGCTATCATTTTCCCCTGTGTACTCACAATTCGATGCGGCAGGAAGCTATCATATCATTTGATGTTTCTTCAGGAAGGATGTAATCCAAAGCGTCTTATCTTGCGATTTGTCGACCTGGCAAATTTGGAATCTCTGCGAAAATTCGCGAGGAATTTTACAGAAGGTGAATGCGCATTCGTTTGTTAACGGGGATCGTGTGACTCGTCAGACTCTAAAATAAATAAATAAGAAAATCTCCCATCGTTTTGTCGATGTTAGAGCAAGCAAACGTGATAAAACTCTATAAGATAAATTGACTCAGGCGTGTGAGCGTAAAATAAGTAAAGTTGAAAGGAAGATATTATATTTTGACTCGGAAATATCGAAAAAGTTTAGATGGTGATGCTTTGAAACGCAGTTAACTCCTTACACCTTACTCCCTCTTCATCGCGCAGCGAACTTTCACAGTCAACACGTTAAGAAAACAGTGCAAAGGGTTTTCTTCGTTACGCACGATTGAGAGTTAGGACACAATCTCTGCTAGCATTTGTGGAAAGAAAGCTTTACACTGCCTCAGTGACTCCACTGACTTGCCGTCCCCCAAGATATGTTATAAGCATCATGCTCTGAAATAGTGCAGAAAAATCACTCTGCTCTTAGGATAAAACGCCGCAGTGGATAGGAAAATTGACCCAAATAGGAACGTGCCACAAACTGCATCTGATAGCGTACATTGTGTTACGACGGGCTCGTTCACGCAATTATCCTCTGGTCAGCTCGCATCGGGCTCGCTCACATATCTCCTTTGATACGAGTAGCGTTTTCTTCCTTGTATGCAGAAGCTTAAGTTTTCAGTGGTACGTAAGTGCGAGGTGTACACTGAAAGGTCTCGTAGAGTACAAGATTTTTCATCGAAGTTATGCAATTACTAGTGGTTAAGAAAAGTAATGTACTCGTAGGCAACCAGAGACCTCAATCTTCCCCATGCACACTACGGATTGAAACATCAACGCGCAGTTCTCGAAAGCTGGGACAATAGTTCCGAATAATTGGCTTAATTTTGAAAAGCTGTCGTCCAGAAATAATTTGCAATCCAATCTGCCATGAGAAAGTGAAATGTTTAGCACTGGAGAAGTCGTACTCTAGAAAAGCTAGCATGTGAAACGCAATTCAGCACATAAATGTGGTGGCAGGATTTTCAAAGCGATATTTCCAAAGTACATATACAAACATAGTTAGCAAGTGTTCATTCCATATTATATAGTCTGCATATTAAATAGTATGATGAAGTCAGAAGAACAGAAATGTCTTTCATTTTCCGATTTTCCGCATTTTTAAAGGCAGCGCCCACGAAAATTCTCGAGTTGGAAAACTCAGCAAATTCCAAAGGTATCGAATGTGCTGAACACTTGCATGAAGTTGAAAATGTCTAATGGCACCAAAAACCCTGTTTTTAGACGCTCATGGCCAGGTTAGGTTAGTAGATGTGGTCGAGTTGCATCAGCCATAGGATGAGAGGCTGACATCCAAAGATCGATAATATCTTTTTTTCACAGGATGGATATTCGCGCAATCAGTTATTTGTTTGTTCGCAAGCGCAGTCTTTCCAAACCTTATAAAGAAAAATAACCACTTCAGAATGTGTAGCACATAGCAAGGACGTTTCTCAAAATCCAAAACTTCATGAAGTTTTCTAATCGAGGAGAATTCGGAAAAAATTGAACTTCAAACAAAACTAATTGAATTGTTGCCAAATAGCTTCGAATCGTGTAAAATGGAAGTGAGGAGGCATTGCAGTTAGTAGAAA
Organism: Ancylostoma duodenale; assembly: GCA_000816745.1. Taxonomy (NCBI): domain Eukaryota; kingdom Metazoa; phylum Nematoda; class Chromadorea; order Rhabditida; family Ancylostomatidae; genus Ancylostoma; species Ancylostoma duodenale. The sequence goes on from KN726300.1 coordinate 12,939, forward strand.
TAGCAAAAGTACGAAAAACATATCATCAAGAAACTTGTAAAGAGAAGAATCGACCCTAATTCATCAAAATTGCAGCAAAACAGCTGCTTTTGTTGGAATTCGCGCAGCAAACAACTAACGGAAACTCGTCCAAGTCGGCGGCTGGCACTAAGATGCACTAGTTACTGCGCTGAACGCAGTGGGTTTCCATTATTGTTATTGTATTCGAACCACTCGGACTGCGACAAGGAGTCAGGTATTGTGAAAATCTGAGGAGCGAAAATTTCCGTGGGTGCTGCCTTTAAGGGTTTCACTCGTTCCCACATCCGTACAAGCCTTCTACTTCAGTGCTAGATAGAGAAGACACAGGACTAATCGGAGCAGAACTGTGCACTTCATATGTATGGGTGCAACTGAATAGCTTTCGATTTGTGCATGATATATTTAGAAGTTCCTCATCTGGACGTGCTCATCTGCAATGCGGGTGTTCTGTGCGTACCAACTTTCACGAAGACTGTCGATGGTTTCGAGAAGACTTGGCAGTGTAACTATTTAGGTAAGCAATTTTGTGATCATTTCTGAGAATAATTAGTTCGTGAATGGTAGCTTATCAGCTCCTCAACTTCGCTGAATAATTTTGCACATAAGAACAGCGTAACAATGGTCTAGATGGGATTGAAAAGTAAGTCGGCACTACTTTGGAGTGTAGCTTTTTCTGCTGCAGGTAAACAGATGTTCGCCTCGGTCGTCGTTCACATGCGTGAGGTCGAACATACAACGTTTTCCGGAACAACATCCACGCAGACGCTTCGCGAACTGGAGCAGTTAGGCTGAGGAACTCTACCTGACATATCTTAATCAGTAGATCCCTCGCACATCATCCGCCAATTTTTCGAGCGTTTTGAAAACTTTCTTTGAGAAATTTTCTTGGAAAACCAAGAGGATGCGGAAAATGGTCGCGTTTGTCGATCCCAAAAGCCCTCAAATGAAATGTACGGAAAGATGGGACATATTTCTAACTACCAAGGACTTGTCGACTGCAATGCTTTCGGGTTTCCTCCACAAGCCTGCTGATACGGATTGTTCCATTTTAAAAGTAAACATTTGAAAACGCGCATTATTCTCGCACTGACCTAATTGCGTACTGCTGCGTAATGGACGTGGACGGAGGGGAGGGGGGTTGCAATTGCAGACGCCTAATGTGTTGAAAGCTCAACGATTGGGCGAAAGAGGCCACTAAGAAAAAACTACAATGGGCTGGAAAGATTCGACAAATGGATGATAACGAGTGGGCAAAACTGGCAACTACATAGATACCATACGACCACGTAAACCGAAGACGACGAAGACATCCTTGCACTCGGTGGCGCGACGAATTATCAAGGAAGATCGGACGAAACAGGTGGAACATGTCGGAAGAAGAATTTGATAAGGCTGTGATACGGTATTCGAGTATGAATTGATACCGCAATAAACTCTGTAACTCTGTAATGTGTTGAACAGGTAACGGATTGACTACCTGAATGTTCGAGCTAGGCTAAGTCGAAAATTGGGGAAAGAAGAGCGCCACTGCCCCAGAGGAAAGAAAAGAATTGCTGCAGATTCTTCTGTTTTGAGAGGTTTACGGTTTTTCAGATGGGCTTCAACATTAATCTCCAGATTATGTTCTTGAGTTTACTCAACTTCTATCCGGTTAGTAATGTAGTATGTACGTATAGGATTGGTTGGATTTTGCAGAAACTAGGGCATCTGCATACACTGACTGCATACACTGAAACAAAATTAGAACCCTCTCTCGTAAAGTGCGTCTCACAGGGGAACCTACATAGTTGTGAGTAGGTTAGAGAAAGAGAGAACGCGAAAAATAGTACCGTTTTCGGAGAGGCAGAGAGAAATGCAGATCATAGACAAAAATACTCAAATATCGTCGTTTTTGAAACGGACTACACAAATGAGAATGTGTGTTTTGGAGAGGACATATTGCCATTGTTGGATTGTAAATTTCATAGACTTTGTTCATTTTTTTAAAATTACAGGCCATTTTCTGCTTTGCGAGCTCCTAGTGCCATTAGTTTCAAAGTCGTCGGATGGTCGAATAATCAACATATCGTCGATGCTTTACGAATACGCTGATAGTGTCAGGTAAATACATACATAAATTGCTTTCGGATAAAGCTCAAAATTAAGAAGAATGATGGGCGTAGAAGTTGAAAGAATAGGGCTGTACACAAACGCGTACCTCATAATAACTATTGCGTTAGTTTCAGCTCAGATATAGTTAATGATCCGGAACGATATGGGGGTATGATGGCGTACAATAGGAGCAAGATGGCTCAGGTGATTGTTGTTATATTGAACATTTGTACCTATTCTTTGGATGACAAGGATTATAAAGATCCCATCTTCTATTTATTGCGACAAAGATCTGTTTAATAGCTGATCTATTTTCCTCTTGCAGGTCATGTACACAAGGCACCTTGCTAAGATTATAGAGAAGAAGAGACTGTCCGTGTCAGCGATGGTTTGCCACCCAGGTAACGTCGACTCCAACATACTCAAGGAGTCAGGGTATCAATGGGTTCGGATAGTGTTTAGGTGAGCATAATCTTGATCACATGTTACTTAATGGGTGATATGTCACATTTGCTAGCTAGCATTGCAACGTCTGGGTGTTTTGGTGAAACCTCCTACAATGCGGTTGTTATTGCCTGCCGTACCTCCATTGTGAACGAAAAAAAAAACTCATTTGCTTCATTAATTGTTTTTTTTTCCATTTCTATCTAGTAGTTCGAATCAGATGGAACTGCTCTTTTTCTCTTCTGATCACTGCCTTCCACCCTTCGCTCCCATTTTTTTGCACGCCTAAAATCCTCACGGCTGTGAATCCTTTCAAAAGTAACAAAAAACAGCACCAACAAATATGGCCCTTCTGCATTTTGATATGTTTACAATCGAGCGATGGAAGATGACGCCACGGTATCTGAAGGCAAATACTCGCGACTGGGCTTGTCGTGCCTTTAGGATTAGTGCGTTTTCAAAGATGCGTTATTATTAAGGCCGATAATGTGGTTCGTGCTCAAAACCGTCGAGGATGGAGCTCAAATGCCCGTTTTCTTGGCGCTTAGCAGAAAGCTGGGGAAGAGTAATGGACAGTACTTTAGGTAAAGTTACGACTCCGTGATTTTCCACCGTATATTAGCATCAATGCTCCAAATTTTATCTCTACATAGCCTGTTTTCAGAGAGTTTGCTGTCCACGAAGTCGTGGACAAATGTCAGGACCCAGCAGCTTGCGAAAGGCTTTATGAAGAATCACGGCGGGCAGTTTCTCTTGACGTGACAGCCTAGAATATCACGAAATTGTTGATGATCTCATGCATTATGTACAGATTTATAAATGTAGGATGTACAGGAGTACAAATTCAAGATTTGTAAATCTCGATCCATGACTTCTGTGATATGTAATGAACCATTGCTGACATGTCACGCTCATCTTCATGGTATCGATGATTTCACTATTAAGAAGACTAATTATGGCGGAATATAAACGAAACACAGCCAAATAGCGAAAAGGCCACTGATTCGTGTTCGTTCCTATGCAAAATCGCCTTCGACCATTCAATCTGTTATATGGAGTCGTACACAATAAAAAGCATGCACTTTTATGACTAGCAGGATTTCTTAGTTATGCTGAGGTGGTTATGAGAGTTTAGCCACTCCACTTCCCTGAATTAAAAAGCCATCAAATATCCTCTTCATCTCTAAGGATTGAATTTTTCAGCAACCTTTGCAATCCTAAGCAGTTGAGAAGACTTGGCAATTGCTTCTTTGTTGGTAATTCTTTTAATCCTTTAGTTTTTCAATAAGCCAACTGATCCGCAATGAAATGTCTGCAGTAAGTGTGTGAGCGTGAAGTGGATTTGGCCCTGATTCCCGCTCTGATCAACATTTTTGACCTTCTGGGACGTCAATGCGTCAGAAATGAATGATTAAGTGGGAAAATCGCTGCTTATGGGCGAAGGAAGAATCATTGGATAGGAGAGCCATGATCACTTCTAGGCAAACCGCGGAGCTCCTTCAGATAGGAGGTGGCCAGCACTGCTACAAGGCAACCGCCAGGTCACTCCAAGCAGGAGGAAGTCCTGAAACACGTTTCCGAACTAGAGGAAAATTTTGAATTCGCACTCATGAGAAGCTGCATAATGGTGAAGATGCTTGTGTGCTTGTAACATTAGAGAAGTCGGTTGGGTCAGAAGTGGTTAGGGCAGTACAATACAATGGATGAACGGACGAAGAACGCGTTATCATAAGCTGCTGTGACATTTTCCTAAACCACTTGTGCAATTGATCAAATTTTCTAATTCCTAACTATTATTCCCTAACTTTTTTCCCATTACTTTCGAGATTTACGTAGAATGCGGGTGTACCGAAGGCGGACAATTGTGCAGTGGCTTCATGGTTCAGAAAAACATAAGAATAGGTGTCCACCGATCGGGAAAGGGTCCGAGGTGGTTCAATAATGGAGAAAATTGCAGGGTACGGGTCCACGGATTGAGGGAGGGTCTGACATAGCCCAGTAGTGGGGAAAACGCCAGGATACGTGTCCACGGATGGAGATTGGGTCTGCCGTGGCCCAACAACGGAGGAAAGGCCAGGGTACGGGTTCTCCGATGGATCGAGTTCAGCGTGGCTCAGTACATAGTGGAGAAAACAAAAGTGGGGAAAAAAGCCAGGATACAGGTCCATGGATGGAGACTGAGTCCGCCCTGGCCCAGTAGTGGAGAAGACGCCAAGATGAACGTCCGCCGGTGGAGTAGGGGGCACTATGCGCTTATTCGTGCCTTTGACTACCTTCACTTCCTCCCTATGTAAGCATGCAGAAGGTCATCAGTAGTACTATCTCAATAGCGCGAACCTTGTGTCATTTCAGGTGATTATTCGCACTCCATTTCTTACATTGAATTGTTCACAGGTACTAAGGTCATCTGGAAGGTACTCGTGTGCAGAGTTGGGAGTGGCTGCTCATAACGGGTCCATAGGCATGTAAGAAATGTGGCAAAAAGGAGTAGGTAGGATCATTGCATCGGAAACTAGGTTTACATGTAGATGAGTGGTTAAGAATTTACAAGTAAGGCTAGGATCACGACAAAACTCGAAGCCAGACGTTGGCGGGGCAGCCAGTATACGCAACTCGTAAGGAGAACTTTGTATTTGAGATCTCTGCTTATAAGGGTGCAGGGAAAATTCTATAGCAGTAAGCATGAGTACTACACATAGGTCCGAATAACGCGTTGGTATAGAAATCCAAGCAAAAATCCGATCCAGAGTAAGGTTGAAAAAATTGAATATTGGACTGAAGAAGAAAGAGGTCTAGGGTTGCATACAGTCTTGAACCTCCTTCTGTTTCAAAAATGCTATTTTCGACATATTCGAAATAGCTATTAATACGTCGTTTGTTCCCTTAGTGAGTTCATCTCCACTTCACTTCTACAGTGATTTCATCGATATGTTCTAAAGTTCCCCTTCAATGAGTCACTTCAAGTCCAAACCTGGCATTGAAGGAGATTCTTCGATCTTCCCAAGGATCTTAGTCAGACGAGCTCAGGTTTGAACAGCTGAATCAGCTAAGTAAATAGGCGCGCTATCTTATCGTGGCGGCAGACTTCCATGACACTCTCTGGATGTTTCGCAGCCTAGTTTTTCTTCACTTGAACATAGCTCTGAGTTCATTCAGTATGAAATGTGCATCTAATGTTTGCACTATAAAGCTTTTTTGAAAGTTGGCCGTAATGCTGCTCCGGATTTATTTGCTACGTATTGTTTTAGTACATAATACCAATCTGATTGGTTGGCCTCAGTCATAGAATAGTCGTACACAGTATATCCAATATACAGTTTTTGCGACTGCCATCTGCTTGGTAAAATTTCTACATATCCTGGCTTATGTTTGCTGAAGGCAAAAATTATTGATCCAATGGCTTTTGAAGTCACGGTAGAGAAGGAGTAACCACATCGTTACGATAAGCTGCTTTAGAAGCTGACTTAATTTGCCGCGAAATGCTACTCAATTCAATTTGACATCCAGTTCACAGTGTTCTTCGACTATTTCTTCCTCAACTCAATATCACAAAAACAGGAATTCGGGGTACGAATGTATAAAAACCTAAGAAGTCTTCAATGAAACCGCTTCTGCAATAATTAGCTTTATAATGCACATACTTATCCTACAGCGTACCTCTTATGTCAAGATACGACAATTATCCAAAAAAAAATTGGCGTAACCCACGTTCATACGTATATCCACTTCATGCGTCGCACAGGTTGCGCAGTGAATTTCCCTGCTAAAAATAGGGGAAATTTCCTCAACATCTACTGGTTGGAATGGTAGGGTAAAGTGAGAATATGCTATTTACTAACTAAACCACATATTTGTTACATAAGTACCAGTATTCATTTATATTGCGAAGACAGTTCAAAACTAAGGAACCTTCTCAGTAACATGAAAATTATGCATGTTGGTTCTCTTGTTTTAATGAAGTCTCCGAAAAAGCTTCAGAGACGTACTAACTCCCGACCGGAGTGCTCTTAAGTGGGAAACCTTAAAGAAAAGTCACACAGCGCTTGTAACACAAAGTTTGCGTTGCAATATTTTTGAAAAAAAATATGTTCCATTCCATCTGTGAATACCCCAATGAGGAACCAATCAGAAAACCTCAAAAATCGATATACATATTTTTTGAAGAGGGTCTTGCCTCCATTATATGATGAAAAGCTGTTAGTATCTGTTAGTTACAGTGTACATCAGCTAAAGCACAACCTCACAATATCTGTTAGTTACAGTGTACATCAGCTAAAGCACAACCTCACAATAGAGTTCTGGCCACGATCAACCACTAAGTGAAATTGTAACTTTCTTCGCAATATTTGCGGTCACTTCTGCACAACAACGTTGAATTTTCCTCATAGGGAAGCTTCCCTTTTATATTTCGACATACAACACGAAATGATGTGCACGGCAATAATTTCTCTGTGTTGTTGTGCAGTTGCTAGATTGGGTCAATTTCTGAAACAACTGCTTTCGATGTACTTGAAACCCGTATTATCGGAAAAATCAAAAGGATTATTCAATCGAAAGCCGACTATTCGAAAGAAAAAAAACAAGTCGAGTAAAATGTGTGCTATTGCGCAGATGATCATGTGCCGTCTTATGTGCACACATATTGGAGTAAATCATATAATTTTGTATGATAAATAGAATTTCTGGTATTTTATTCGCACATATCTGGTTATACAACTGTACATATACATGGGAATGCAGACGAGATTCTTCGTTATTATCGAAAAACTACAATAATGTGAAAAAAATGACTTGTTTTCAGTTCTACAATGTGCTGCACTATCCTGCTGTGTATTCTTGCCGTATTTTGTCCTGTGAGTTGATATCTATCTATCTATATATCTACCATAATAAATCTGTATGTAAAACATGGCAGCCCTTACGATACCTTTTTTTCGAAAAAAAAAAAAATCTGGGCGATGCGCTTGGGCCTAAAATTCAAACGTTGTGGAGGCATCACTGGAGCATTTGTTAACGATGGAGCGAGCATTCGAACTTACAAGCATGGGAGACTGCAAAGATCAAGCGGAGGTCCTAAGATATCCTTCGCTCAAAACCACCGATTCGGATATCGAGCTATTGATCGATTACGTCGTTTTTTAACAGTTTTGCTCCAATCAAGGTCAAGCTGAGGTCATCTGTTGGGGTTATCTAGCACGCTAACTACGAATCTGACAACCTCTTTGCACCCTTTACTTATTCATTGATTTTATTGATTCTTTACGAATTTTGCTTTGGAAATGGTGGGAGCACGCGCACAGGGCTTTCCAGCACGCTCCTTACCATTCTGACAACTAGTGCATTGGTAATACTCAACTAACGAATATGCTGTCGTTGTTGTAGAGAGTGGAAAATTTAGAAGCTATTGTTGACAGAAGGGGCTTTTGAAATTGCCATGAAAATACCATGTTTATCGATGCAGTCTAGAAAAATAATGAAAAGACAAAACTGTAAAAAATATGTAGCAATCCTAATGCAAAGTGAGTAAATGAGAGCTGACCACTGTTGCTCCCATAGAATCAATTGAGCACAGGGATCTTAAAAATCTTTTCTGTATTTGCCCATGTGCCTGATTTCGAAACCGCAAATTTCAAGACTCTTTGTCTCATCAGCAGCACGAGTTCATCATGATCCCAGTACCTACAAATGATAATTTTCATAGTCGCCCGAGCTGTAGTTGAAGAGATATCTGGCACACAAACAGTGAATTTTCGTACAAGCTAAGTTGCTTTCAAAAGTCCCTCTTTGCTAGTTTGTCTACTACTATAGTAACTCTTAGCCGAAGTACATATCAATGAAGAAAATTTAAGTTTCATCTCTACCCTGTTCAATGCATATCTTTCAGCCGGTAGCTGTGCTTCTGGATCAAGGATGCACGAACCAGTTCTGGATCAATATCCTGCTCACGATTCTCATCTGGATTCCAGGTGTCATTCACGCATTCTGGGTGATTTTGTGCCGACCAGGAGGCCATCACCATCATCACCACCATCATCATCACCACGATTGTCACTAAAGCACAAGTGATCATCATAAGGTCTTTCCTCACATAGTTCTGTACATTAGCGCTTTTCAAGGCAAAATTAATTCTCAATGGTTGCTCTTCAATGTCCATCTCTTTTTGTCGCTCAAGATGCCAGATCCTTCTCTGAACCTCATCTAACCTCGTTTCCTACCTCTACGAACACCTGTGAGATCTTCTGATGTACTGGAAACTTCCGGTTTTCTACGTTTCATTGGATTTGTTTTTTTTTTCAAAATGCTACAACTGCCATCATCTGTATACTTCCCACAATAAAACTACTTTCGCTCGATAACTGGCTTCTTGTGTGAGAGGGTAGTAAGAAATGTTCACCAAAATGTAGTGAGGTCATTTCCACCTACCTATACATAATGGTATAGCCGGTCTCCAACTTTCAATTTCACAGCAATGATACTCTTCTGCTACCACCAGAATTTACACAAACAAATAGCAGATTATATAAGAAAAGAGCACGGCTAATAAAGGAGCAGAAATCTCCCCTTTCTCAGCGTTTTTCCCGTTTCATAGGCCTTACTAGGGAATGAAAATGTACTGAAGGGTGGTATTTTCGGTTCATTCACAGCCGCCTCGTGGAAAGTTTAACACACTCCGGCCTGTGGCTTTCCTGTGGACCTTCCGACGATGCTTTGTTTACTTGGTAAAGAACGGCGAAGCGAGAGAATGCGTCGTTCTGTCCATGGACCATGTAGTGTACCCATCTCGGCGACTGCTGAATTCCTAAACTTTGCCACTCTGTCTCCGACATTAGATGATTCTTCCGTATAAGCTTAGCCACCTCGTTCGTTACAGGGACATGTCTGTGCTGGTACTCATCGTTCTCGTATTTGTTAGAACAGTAGAAGTCGTTCAAACCACTATTCATAATAGCTTCTAAAGGTTAGGCAGGGCGCAGCACTAGGTGGTCGTTGACCACCAGGACTTAGTAGCGTCCTGCCAGTTTCAGGGGGCTTAGCACCAATGTCCGGTTCGTATCCAACCGCTAACCGTCTACTAATGTTAGACACAAGCAGATTTCGGAAAGGCACTTCTGGAGAATCATCAAAATCGTGGCCGAAGATCACTGTCGTTCAACCATTTGCTCCATCCCTACCCCTGCACTCTGGCGCGCTCCAGTGATAATCAGGTGTTGCTCAACCTGTAGGAGACGTATCATGTTGAAATTTTGACTGGAGATGCGCACTATACCAAGAAGCATTTCCCCAAAGTGCGCACTTCGTTTTTGAGAAACCGTCTTCGTTTTTAAAAAAGACCGTCTTTAATGGTCAAAAAGTGGTTTTTGACCATTTTTTGACCATTAGTGACAGTTTTTCTCAAAAACGAAGACGGTTTCTCAAAAACGAAAGATGCCACTTTGGGGGAGAATTGATACCCCCTAGGCGCATTTCTTGGAGTTGACAGCGCATCGGAACACTTGTTCAAACGAGAGAAATTACCTGGAAAAGTTCCGGATCTGGGAAAAAACGCGCTCCAATGAGAGTTTCTGCCATCTGACAGGTCCTCTAACAAGTTTCAACGAGTTTTAGCGGGATCCAACAGTTACGTACCGAGATAGGTCTTTCGAGGATTTTAGCTTGAATTTGAGATGAGTTAGGCTGTCTTTGCCAAATGGTACGCATTCCTTGCTGAAACGTCATTCGTCGCCTTCAATAACGGCTATTCAAGTCACTTTTTTAATGTTACCTTCTTTACCTGAAAGAATCCTACTATGTAGGTACTTAGTAGCCCATTTCGGAATCCAACTGGACTTAGTACTCCCCAACCGACACTGACCACCTAGTGCTGTGCCCTGAGCTTAGGTCTACATTCGTCGAAGGTTCTTGCTTCAATATGGCCTATAAAATCGAATTTGAGCCGAATTCCAGCTTAGCACACGGTTTTATGCTCGCATTGCTTCGTCAGCAATGCAGCTTCGATAGGTAATTGGAGAAAACTGTGGTAAACAAAAGTTTTACGCCCATGACATACTTCAGAGCTACACAATCGCTGCGGAGAAATTGAGTGAATATGATCATAACAAAGCGTTAGACTTCTCGCATCTTCTCGCATAATTTGCTTAGAGTTATGTGCTGGTGTAGGAGCAGTTGTGTGAAAATAACGGAGGCTGGATGGTTGCTGAACGACAGTGATGCTTTTGGAAAGAGCTCGTCGGGACAAATCGAACGGTCACTAACATTTTTTGATTGAAGAAGCTCTGAAGGAACTATGGCAATGCGTGGATCCCATAACCCCATGGAACGATCGTCCAACAATCTGCACGCGATATTGAATTGATCTTTAGCTATGTATTCGCGCATAAATGTAACTTCGTCTATTTTCACCTTCACTATTCATGAGTAAGGACGAGCAAGACCTACTGTAGGGCTGAAAGACACCGAATGCTTAGTTTATGTGAACAGAATGTAACCATCGTTCATAAAAGCCGTCTCATAGCCGCCCTTCTCCGCTTTATCCCTTGCCGAAGCATCGTAAACAGACATCGACAGGAACTTGGCTCAAGGCAAGCGAGACTTCGTAAAAGATGAGGTGAGCAAAGAGAACTTCGTAGCTTAGACTTGGACTTCGGTCGCATAACCGTCTACTCCTTTGCAGATAAGAGCAAAGGAGGGAGATTGAACCAAAGAATTTTTCTTATTAGCTCTGTCAAATAAGTCTGAACTAAGAGCAGAATTGAAACTTGTTTAAAAAATACATTTGAAAAAGCACGTAACGGTATAAAAACAGCATTGCTGGTACGGTACTAAGCGAACTCTGATCAAACATTGTGATAAGATTGAAAATACCACTCTTCATCCAACTGCCAGAGGAAATTGGAATTGACTTTGGCAAAAGTTTGTGGGACTGTAATGCCTAAATCCTGCCGAGTTCACTGCTTTCAGCGCTTGTAGAAAGATGGGTTCTGCACAGGTCTTGCTGGAAAGAGGTACGTAGTCTCATTCACTAACTTTTATCTAAATCCGAAAGAGAATTGGATCAAATCAATTTTGGTACGAATTACAGCTGAAAAAGTGAGGTACTGCATGGTCGGTACTTAACGGATCCTCCTAAAACTTTGTCATGAGATTACCGATACCACTCTTCCTCCAGCTGGCAAAGGAAATTGGAATTACTTGTTTTTGAAAAGAGATGTTGCTCAGGAATTTTCTGAACCCAAAATTTACCCTAAAATTTAGGGTCCAACACTGGGCCAAAGAATTTGCACCAAACAACCTTCCTTAAAACCAATTATTTCCACTTCTATTGGCACAGTTAGCTTCAGGAGAGGCTACTCGTTTCAATGAACAAGAAAACTGCCGCGTTCATTTGGTTACAGCAAAAAAAAACGGTTAGTTAACACATTACGGACCGAGCCTACTTTGCACACGTGGCAGATTAATGTTTCAGCTCCTTTCAGGTCAATGTGATTCGTTGTTTTTTCTATTTGGCAACGTAGTTCTCAAAAAGATGCATCGGGAAAGAGTGTAATTTTCAGCATAAAAGCCTAACGTTCTGTACTATGTCCACCACATGCCCAAAATTGGACGAAAGGTCGTGATGCGCCATGTGCATCACATGGTCCGCAAAGTGTTAAAAAGTGATCTCCAGCACCACTTCGACACAGATTCCTGAAATAACTTCTTCCTAGATCAATTATTTCCAATTTTATTTGCACTGGTTTATTCAGGAAATACTGCTCTATCAGATTAAATGGCAAAAGCCTTCGAATTCTCCATCCCTTTCCGAATTTTAGCCGGAAATTTCAAAAATTATAACATGGTCCAGGCGCTTTAACGTGCTCCACGGCTATTGCACTCGTAAACACTTGTTAGCTCGTGTGGACATGTCAATGTGCATTGTAAACATGAAACTACTGTTCTTCGCACAAACTTGTTCTAACTTGTTTTTTATAATGGGGCCTCCTAGATTCTTGGCTAGGTCAAAGAGGACTTCGTAATTTTTTTCTGCTCGAGCTAAGCTCGTTCCAAACTCTGATCGTACATCACATTCATCTCTAAAGATATTAGCGATGGATCTTCAGTAAAAAAGACTTCTAAGCCTAGAATGCTTCCTCCCGAGAGGTAGATTTTGAAAATTTATTAGACACATAAATTTGAACAATGTTACCAAGTTGAAAGACAAAGACCAATATGGCATACAATCAATGAGCATCTCTAATTGTTGGCGGTCTACGGGTCCAGACTACAACGTGACTACATCGCAGTTACACCAATGAGCAGGACAATTTTTCATAGGAAGCGTAACTGCGAGCTACAATACTTTAATGGAAAATATATGCAAGGAAAACTAAATAATACATCAGGTATTCCGTAGGAACACGCTCCGTATGCAGATGCCTCAGTGCGCACATCCACCCGTGACTACTTGCCGGTGTTGGTGCCGTAATGTATGGACTCGACCCACCGATTGGGTTGGAAACGGTTCCAGAATGCGGGACCTGAAGGGAAATTTCTCAGAAACGAAGTCCGTTTTGAAGTGCCCATTACCCTTGTCCCTTGCTGAGCCATAATTATGGATGTTCGAATACACGACAACCCACCCCTCTCTCCGGCTTTCTGGAACAGCTCAGGTCCTTGTTGCTGTGGTGGAACTGTCATCGGTAACGGTTTGAAAGTGTGTTTTTCCCGGGATGTTGTCTCTTGCACCTTTTGCGTCACGCTAGTGTTCCTATCGGTCTTTTGAACAGGTCGGTTTCTGCAACTTGTAGAACAGAGTTCCGTGACAACCACTGGACAACCATAAATATGAAATTAGAATTTGTACACATTACAAAAAGAGTCCATCTGCAATTATCATAATTTACGTCGAATTTGCAAAAATTACTGAACCTACGTTGAGATGTTGTCTTCTACTGGAGTAGTTGTTTCTGAAGATCCAGTTTCGGTAACATCTACCGTTTCCTCGCCGTCTTCAACGGACGGTTCAGGCGTGGTCTGAAATTTCGAATTATTTGTCGCAAAAACCCTTCCTATTGGACAACCATAAATATGAGATTAGAATTTCTCCTGGCAATAAATGATGGGCATGATGTTGCTCGATACCAGCAGCGACAGGGGCTTAATCTGTGGTAAGACGTCGTTTTTTACAGTAACATCCACAATCCCAATCTAAGCGCACAATTCGATTCACACTGTTTTCGTGGACGATACATCTGAATATCGTTGATAAGGACGCGAATTGGCGAATTTTTATTGCATATGTAGATATATTAGGTTGGTGCATAATTAATGCGGCTTTTTTCGCGAAGCTTTCTCTTTTTCTCGTCAAAAATTAATGTTTCTTGAACGGTTTTTTCACGAAGATAATCCTCTTTTTTCGCTTAGTAACGGTGCTATCGGAAATCGTATCTACATCTACCATCTCATGCTCTACCACTTCGGGAAAGTTTGGAATGCAGAACAGTCATCCCGCGATCTCAATGAAATTATGGCTGGAAAAAAATCAACAAGCCCAAGTCGAGAAATATCTGAGTAGTTCAAATAGCGAGGTACAATCTTAGGATGACGAAAGAAAAGCTCCCCGATCAAATTTCGACGATCAGGGACTTTTGGCAGCCGTGGAATTGAAGGACATTCGATTGACGAGATTCCTGAGAAATGGAGCATGCTCGTTTTGTTACCGAAAATCGGGGGAAATTCGAACTTTGTTAATGTCCAGAATTCGTTTGCACCTACTTGGCCAATCTTCATGCTTTTCTGAACCTCTTGAGAGGAAAAACCGAATGGTCGCTGTCCGACCTCTTCAATATGGTCGAATGGTCCATATTGAAGAGGTCGGACAGCATTCTCGTTGTCAAGCTTTCGTCCTCTTTCAGGCTGCCCAAAATTACTGGTGCCGGGAATTTGATGGCCAACCTCTTCTTTCTTCATCTATGAAGCTCGTACCTTACGAATAAGGACAATCTTTCAACTTTAGCCTTGTTGATTGGTCCATCTTCGAAAGGTCGCTGAGATTGCGGCATGACTGTTTTGCATTCCAACTTTTCCCGAATTGATAGAGCATATTATGGCGGATATGAATACGGATTTCGATAACACCTTTGATAAGTGGAAAGAGAGGATTGTTTCCATGAAAAAACCATTTGAAAAGGTTCAATTTTTACCGAGAGAAGAGGTTGCAAAAAAGCCGCATTAATTATGCACCAACCTAATACATTTTCAGCAGTGATTTATTTTATTTTGGTGGCAGAAAAAGTCGTGGCAATTACACTGCTTGTAGGATGATGTTTGCAGAGGAAGAATTCTTCCACTATGAGTACACTCGTTTTTGGCAGGCCAGATTTGAATCGAAGAAAAGGAAGTGGCGAAACGGTTGAGATTGTCTGCAACTCTACAACGTCACCGAGCGCGTGTTAGTTCGGCTTGGAAAATCATCGAAAACGTAATAAAATAATAGCGAAATAACAGGCCTCATTTGTACAGTAGCGATCATGAAGATATGATCAGTGGCACTTTTCAAGGCGGAATCTTCTATTGCAACTCAGTTAAGGTTTAGTTACTCAGACGAGATTTGAGGACGTGATGACGGTCATAATACTCTTTCTTTTCGCTGCATAACGCTGACATGAACTGCTTTCAAACAAAACTATCGCATTCGAAGTATAAATTCACCGCTGTCATGTTGGTGTTGTTGCATAATGTTGGTTCCTCGTTTGCAGCGCCTCATTTCGATTCGAAAAGGAATTATTCTACATTG
>KN726300.1:28366-49467 GCA_000816745.1 Ancylostoma duodenale
TCTCTTTACATAAAATTACGGGAATTGGCAAAAAATCCAGCAAAGGTGAGAAAAAAGAAGAATTTTAAATAGTTTCAAAGAATAGCAACCATTCCGACGAATGATATTGCTGTGGTGTTAGCTATGTACTAACGAATACAAATATGTAAGTATTCTGATAGTGACCTAAGAACTGCGAAGCTGCTAATAATCTTGAGCTACAATAAAACAGATCTTTGTCAAATTCGGTTAGTTGGCCCCGTATTTAAGTAGCAAAGGATGGTGCAGCAATTGCATCAGGTGGAAAAATAGGCAAACATGTGCATAGTTTACATCAACTCTGCATTTTTTCCAGGAGGCAGTAGGGAAGATATTGGACAAAATTCATGAAAAGCGAGGAAGTTGAAGCTTAGGCTCAATAATGCCACCAGGATTGAGTCTCTGTCCACGCTAAGCCGAGTGATCGTAGCTTTTTGGCAGCTGCTGTAAGTTCATCGCCATCGACACTAGACCATACACCATTCGAGGGAATCAAAACTGTTAACTTCAGAAAAGAATAGACACAAAAACTTTGACCAAATCTTATGACAGAGTATAGCACCATGTGTCAGCGCCGCAAAGATATCGATTTTGATACACATCGATCGATGGGGTCTCGTGCAGCAGCGACGCCACGATGCGCCGCTTACAGTATAGCGGCAGCCTTAGAAAAAAAAATGCCGCCGCGCTTTCGCGAACTGGCATGAGCTAGTAAACGAGGATAAGAAACGTTTCTGTTTTACCTCTGTTTCAGCGGACTCTTCAGTGACTTCCTCAGCACTTTTTGGAGGGCTTGTCGTGGTAGAGAGAAGACGTTTCCAGAAAGGAATATTTTTTGACGATACCTTCGAGTTGGGACTAACTGTAAACCTAAAAATGGATCGTTTAGGCCACACTCGTAAATATTTTCTAATAAAGGCATCGAGCACGGAATAGGAGCGTAAAAGGACCAAAGACGTGCCTGTCCCAAATGTTGCTCTTCGAAGCAGTAACCTTGGCTGGCGCAGGAATCGTAGTAGGCCTGGCTCGGGTGGTCTTCTTTTTCTCAACAGGCTGAAAAGAGGTTTGCTGTTGGAAAAGCTACTGATGCTGCTTTCGTTGAGGATCTTTAGTCAATTATCCCGTGAAATAAGCAGAAGAAGAAAGCCATGCAGCCGAAATGAGGTCCGCCTTAACACATCCTTACCCTCCTCCTTGTAGTCGTTTCAACTTCCTCCGCCTCAACCTCTACGTACTCGGTATCTTCAGGAGCAGCTGTCGTGGTTGTCGCTCGCGGCTTCGAGGCTTTAGGGCCGCGAGTCAGGAGTCGGTGTCGGTTCATCTACAGATTGAGAGTAACCAAGTCAACATGCATGAGAAGAAACAACAAAGAGACAGGTGCATGCTGCAGAGGGGCCGCAGAGGCCTTTTTGTTCCTTCCATCGCTTCTGGGCTCACAATGCTATGCCAAGAAATGATATTTCGAGCGGAAAAACTCAGGATCTAATAAGCTAGTAAACAAATGAACTAAAAAGAAAATTTTTTCGAAGCGGTTTTAGGGTGCTTAGAGAGGAAATGCACACTTTATCTTGGAAGTCTTCAACATCGTGACGATAGAGTGAATTTCTAAACTTGCAGTAGAGCTGCAGCGTGATTTGCTTAGAGTAATCGCCTAACCATGGAAAACGGGCAATGTTTAGAAAAACTGAATTATATAGTGAAAATGCTCAATGAATGTGCTGAGCAACATTTGGCGACCTTACCAATTTGTAAAGCAGCGATCGGAACAAATCTCGTCTACTGGCTACGGACCCTTCGCAATGCTTAAATTGCGTCTTGGTACTTAGATGGTCTGCGCATCTTCACACTTCACTACTATCACCGTCCTCATTTTCACTCGATCCTGTGGTGTAGCGCAACATGAGGGTGGGACCCCTCGGAATGTCATGTGGATGTTGGTGCATAATTATCCGGCGTTTTTTTTCCCTTAAAAAAAGTCTGGCAAGTACTCGGAGCTCCGTCATGCATCTAGCCGATCATTGCAATTCAATGAGCTTTTACGCCGCTAAATAACGGTGAAATGAAAGACTTTATAGCCTACTGTGAATTGTGGAGGGGTCGAACTTTTACACTATCCTGCAGCAAGAAGGTCGATCCGAAATTCAGTAGCCAATATCTTCAGGACTCACTGTAGCAGCTGGCATCACCAGAACCAATGTAGAGTCTATCGGTTGGGCTCTTTCGTCATACACAAATTCTTGAAACCTTTTCTTTTCTTCTTTCCATTTCCATTGCGTACACAAGGGTCATTCAGTAGATAATGCTATCGATAATTTTTGTAGTTCAAGTAATGTGCAACGGGATCATAGCCTTGACTGATACCAAAGCAATTGCCAAGGGTTGGCAACCCTACTTCATACGCATCTGGTTATCTTTACAGAGAACGGGGTAGATATATAAGCATGTAGACTGCTTTCCTTTTAGCTTCTTTCCACTAACATCAACGGCAAGTGGAATATTTGCGCGAGAGAAAAGTAAATATAATGTGTTTTAGATAATCAAGATGAAGGAAAAAAATCTCTGGATAACTAAACATCACCCTACTAACAAATCAGGGCTCTGTTCATTATCTTATTTTGTTATTCATTGACTCATGTCTTAGACAAATTATCGTATTTCTCGCCAAAACTAAAAGCATGAGTGATTTTCAATTTTTGATGTTGTTGATCTCTTTATGGTATTAATTCGCTTCGATCCGAAAGTATTGTACTGATTCAGACTATATCATTACAGTGTCCACTTCCGAAGTTGAAAAGTAACATAACTTAGGGTCTGAATATCGACAGCGACAACGATTTCGTCGCGTCGCTCTCTGTGATTTTATGATACGATATGAGGAAATATGGACCCAGTCGTCAACAGCTCCGAAAAACACAGCTAGGGCATGACTAACTCAGGAGTTTCTGGATATGAAGCAGTCACAGGCAGCGTAGCTGTGGAAATCACAAAGCAGAATCGCGATGAAATCACTTTCGCTGTCATTATGTCCAAGCGCAAGGCAAGCGGTTGAAGATAGGCTTCGTCAAGGGTTCATTGTATCAGGAATAACGAACCCGTGTGGTTGTCTCAGTGAGCACGTCCTCGCTGATGAGAGTCGAATTCAAAATTCCAGTTTGCGTATTGCAGATGGTCGTTGCGTAACAGCGCGAGATCATCTAAACAAGTTATGCTCAGCAAAGTGTTGAGCCAGCTCATGTTGGGCACTGCAGGCCTCAGCAACGTTATTCTTCAAACCTGATGAATGTAGGCCTTCGCTTTGTAGCCGTCCTTGCGGTACTTAGCCAGGAATGTCTCGAAAGTGCCAGATTGCCGGCAATATGCTGCGTCGGATGCATCCTGACATCGGAACGACAACTTCTCGCCTGGAACAGTGGGGACAATTTCAAATGTTCAACTTTCAACTCAATTCGCTCGAATGAGAAATGAGCGGCCTGATCCTTGAACTAAGCGGAGTTTCGGTATTTGCAATGATTTTCCCTTAGCAACGTCTATTAAACAAGCATTGAAGCTTTCTGGGGACAGAGACCACGTTCAAAGCGCCCATCGAATATTTTTTCCTGCCGGAAGAAGAGAAACGGTGGATATACAACCCGAAATCAATGTCGCCTGCCACAGCAATGCGATTTCTGGGTGTTTTCCGTCCGATTTGACGATTTTTAACCATTTTTTTGGTAGTTCGTCGCCCTTCTTGTTCATTTTTAGTGCTTCCTGTGTGTAGTGTAGAAGTGAAAAACGCTAACAGCAGCACCCAAAAGAAAGAAATGTGTGCGAATTATGCACATAAGGTATGATGGAGGCTCGAAGGATATACAGAAAGGCGAAAAATCAATTGAAACCTATCAAATCGGAATGAAAAATACCTAAAAATGGCATCATGGCGACAGGGGACATTGAATTCCTGCACGCGCAGCGCGGTCGCACAGCGTGCTTCTCGAGGGCGCGAAAAACGCACCCCCATCGATGCCTACTGGGTGTAGCTGCAGCATCTGTACTATTACCTTACAGTGTTTGTCAAAGCACACATAATCATGTAATCAATGCAATCAAACATGGATTCAAAATAGCGAACGTATGTTACGCAGAACAATGCTTTTATTTTTTTTCTATCCATATTTTCACCTATATCACGAGATGAGGTGGGCCCGTCAAATACCTCATGAAGTTACATATCTTGAGAACTTCGAGATTCACTACCTTAGTGAATATAGAGGGTATTCCCTGAGCTTCGCAGCACTTTTTTTTCAACCGCTTTTCTAGGAACGACTTTACTTTCGCGCTTGTCAAAGTTGGTGTGTGCCAAATCATGTTGTCAAGCAATATGAGACGAAAAGGAGAAAAATATAAAAAAGAGGTAAAGATGGTTGTGAAGGTCTTCTCAACCGAGCCAAGCATCTACCGTGGTAAGATCCTGTCACAATTATCTGTGTAGTGTAAAATGTTCACCGTGCCGCCACTCTAGGCGTATTCCTACCAGATTAACCCCTCGATTAAGACTGAAAAAGCATAACCAGCTATCACGTAATGTTCGGAGCTGTTTTGCAAGCGGCGCGCAGATCGTGCGTATCACGAGTGCAGCGCCAAACAAAGTTGACGATAGCAGCACAGTTACGAGCAGTGATGTGCGCAGAAACCCGGATCACGTAGTCGTTGTAAGAACAGGACGACAAGGACTCGAGGGTACAAGAACAATTACAACAAAATCCCCTCCCATAGTAGGATATCCATCAGATTTTGTAGTTGAATGTTACACTACGCACGTTACAAATGTATTGATCCAGTAATCCCTGCGTTTATGGATCGGTTTCTATTTCCAAAATTGATCGTGTTGTAGTATTCCCACTATCATTAATGTGGTGTAATTTACCCCAGAAAAGCACCCCACACGTCAGCTGGTACCAAATTCAAGTTTATAGGGATGAGATTAGCTATGAAACTCTTACCTCGCTCATGACAATAGTTGAAACACATCACACCAAAACCGAGCTGTTGACAAGCACCATGGCGGGCCTTGAAGATCGAGGCGCAAGTCTTTTTATACTGCAACACAACAATTAAAACTCCATAAGACAACAAAGTAGCATTTACCTCTACAAAACCTATCCAGTTGCCTTACCTGAAAGTTACTTCCAACTGGCTCTTTGGCTCCAAGTCGAGGGAAGATCCACGTCTTATCGACGGCATGGATCAGCTGATTCAATTTTTGCACATCGATCGCCTCGCTCCTTCCCGGGCTCTGTAGAAAAATCATTTGTGAGGGCACAGGATGCACTTTTGAAGTCATACCGACATTTTGCGATCTGCTGGAAGTTCTGCTGACTGGTGCCGCCATTTGTCTGGACTTGGTCTGTTCAATCGCACGGTTTACTTGAGCTTGTCGTGAGCCTGAGAGCGAAAACAATCAGAAGGTTATGAGGAATAATGAGGACCAGGTAAAATAGAGTACTGATTATTTTAGAAATACTTGGATGTGTAGGAATGAATGTATGGAATTGCACGTTCAACTTTCAAGCTCTCTCAATGGTTTTCTTATCAAATTACCTGCCATCATCTATTAAACTCATTTCTTATGCTGGAAAGGTTTAAAAATGTAAACTGCCAGTAGTGTATGGAAGTCAGTATGGAATTTACCACGTTTGCCCCCTAATTGATGGGCGGGGTCATCGCACCAACCCTTGAAGCTTCTAGAAAGGAACTTCTCGAAATAGTTGAGGTGTCCGAAGTACCGAAACATGCAGAACGCTGTTCTCCACTACGCAACCCTTGGAGCTCCGAAAAACTTTAATGAGAAAGTAAGTTATAGGAAAATTTCACGAATCCCGTGGAAATTCCACATACTACTGACGCGACTGACGCGATTGGCGACGACTTTTCTCTTGTTCCATCGTTTCTAGTGGTGCTCATCCTAGCTTGGACTTCACATACGAAAGAATGTCTTTGTTTGTGGTGTGAGTGTGCTGCTATCGTTGGTGCGATAATCGGCTTTCGGCCGGCTGCTGCGTGCGAAAAACGGGAGCCGCACAGCGCCTTGTTTGACCTGGGGCTTTTTTGAGTTGAGGCCCTCGAGGAGTCGCCGGCCGGCGCTCATTGTCAGCGCAAATTTGATGAAGTGACCACATTTAAGAGCAATTATTGGTGTTCTTATTTGTTGCTGGTTGAAATTGGCGCTAACTCCATAGTAACCTTCAAAATGGGAAACACAAGAAAAATGGATACTAATGGAACATGTAATGCCAGGATTGCCGAAAATATTTCACTGCTTGTAAATAACGCAGTGATCAGTGCTGGTTACCCCTTTGCGCTCCCATCTTTCTTAATGAGGTGGGACAGGATCGCTGGAGAGGTGAAGCACTTTGTTCTTTTCCATGTCTGTTAGACTGAGCAAATAAAGCCGATGGTAAAGCGCAGTTCTAACCCTTTAAGAACTGGATTCAGCAAAACACATCAACGAGTGTATAAAACGAATTCTCCTGATCATCTCTTACTAGCAGCACGGAGCTGGAAAAATCGAAAAATCAATAGCAGTAGAAATGGGAAATCGGAAAATTACGTAAACATGAGTGGTATTAACACATTGCAGACCGAGCAGATTTTTGCATGGTGAGCGCGGGTGGCCAGAGGTCATTTTTTTTGATGATTCATCACTTGCACCACCTGACAACATGGTAACGTTTTATGGACATGAAATGCACATTTTGGGTGATGCACCATGTGCATCACGTGGCAGCACGGGAAAGAAAGGGCGGGATGCGTCTCAAGAGAGGGTTCAAGGGAAGAGGGCCAAAAGATGCCTTCTGAAGGCTAAAAGATGTATGAGGTTTCAGTTAAAGCCTTGATGGGGAGACGCGATAGTTACACTTCCATCAGCAGCCAGTTAGTAGCATCATGTACATAATTGTTATAGTATGGTTCAACCAATGCACAATATGAAAGTGAAGTACGTAAATGTGCCAACGAAAAGTAAACACAGTAGTCAACCATCACAGAGTGGTAGATAGATTAAGCGATTATTTCCACAGCCCAGTAGTGGCCTTATTGCTCAACACTGAATACAAAATTCATATTACGGCAGTCATCAAGTGCAAAGTAAAATATACATAGTGCAGAGGTTACTGAAGCAAGCGTGCAGAATTTCCCCATTGATGGAATTGCTACAGATCTTTTAAGAACACCTAAGAAGCCATGATCTCCTGAATTTCTCTCTTCCCTCTTGTGCACAATTATTCTTTTAAGGCGGCAAGATACCCATTTTTCTTAAAAGATTGGAATGCGACAAATTTGCGGGAACACGGAACGTGACGGCACACTTGAAAAGTTCTGTTGACAAAGACCATATGAAACAAGGGGAACGATGCATGTTTACTCACTCTATAGAAGCATCACGCATCAAAACAAACAATCTGGCAAATCGCAATTGATCCGCAGAAAACACCTATCGGGAAGTACCGAACAGCCGTAGACCTGGCGACGAGGAGAAGGCTCCGTGGGTTTTTGTTTTTCGCATCTTTTAAATATTTATGTATCAAATTCAAAAGAAATAGGGTTTAGCGTGCAATGAGATAATCGTCCGAGTTGTTCAGTAATTATCGCGGAGGTGACGGAGAAATTCTTCCCTCTTACAGCCCAGTCAGAGCAGAGTGAGATTTTACGGTTCTTCTACAATACATACTGGTTCTGTGGGAAGCGGACACCAAGGGACGTAGTGGTTTGCGCCATTGATTAAACGAATAGATGTTATGACAAAAAAAAGCAGAGACGAAAAGTGGATGTAAATAGAAGTGATAGAAATGAGACTGGTGTATTCATTAAAAGAAGCAGAGACAAATGACAATAAAATGATGATAGAATGGAGAATAAAATTATGGTAAAATCGCATTGTTCCAGAAAAAGCAGCATTCCAAAGAATATCAAGCAAGCAGAGTAGCATTAGCACCACTGCCCCTTTCGGTCTGCCTGAGTAAAGAAAGCCAACAAAAACTGCAGTGGGAACGTTTTCTGAAAGAGCTAACGCACATGTCCAGTGACTCAGCGATCATTTTTCACATTGGTGTACTTCGTATCAGTCGGGAAGATCATGATAGCTGAGATCCCAATAAAGGGGGTAACGATTGCTTCTGAGACAGGGATTTTCTCCCCGATCGTTTTAAAATGGCAAAAAAGGACATGTCTTGACCGGGTGACTTGCGGACTCAGTGGCCCGTTGAAATGGAATATAGCTCTCGTCATATGAAGAGAAAGATGCTGATCTTGATTCCGCTATTGTTTCTGCTACTGTGGACATTTGCCACTATAGAAGATATACGTACATAGGTCCACTTTCCACTATATTTAGGACCGAATGAAAATCGACTAATTCAGTTCATTTGATTATTCATTCAGGATTAAATCCGAAGAATTCAAATGTTAGAAAGAGAGAGAGCCTCCTTGTCATTTCTTGAGGATTGTATTGCTCCCTCGTTTTCAAACATCCGAACTATAGACCTACTGGAAATCGAATTTTCGAACTTCGAACAGATCGATAGGTATCGAATCCATTATTTGGTCATAGGTATAGCTTACAGCGTTATCACAGAGGATAGAATAACGTTATTTATAAAACAAGATATATAAGAGTGTTAAACTATAAATGCACATTTAAACTACGAATGCATGTCTTTAACTGCTGCAAAATTTATCTCAAGAACTATTGCACAGCCCCTCAGTCCAAGATGTATCCACTCTTTCACACTTCACACGAGAATGAGTGTCTTTTTGTAAAAAGTTGCTGCGCTATTATGCAAAATACGTAGGTGCTTACTCAAATTCTGACCTCGTCACACCTTTGAAACTGTTCTGTGCGAAGGAAAGCTCTCTTGATAGAAACAAGTGATAAATTAATAGTGTTTCTAGGCAACACAGTGCACAAAAGTTGACTTCCCAGCCTAGATTGTTGAGGGTGTTCGAAAATTCGATCAAGACCCAAAATTTTGCTTCAGTTACCCAAGTTCGTCGGTATTTTTGAGAAGTTGATTTTTGCACGAACGTGAACGAGAAGCAAAGCAAATATTCTCTAAATGTGACGTGGAGTGCGTTGCAATTCTGTTGCTACTTTTCATCGTTCAAATCATCTAACGCATGGGAGAGAATTTCGTATTATTTTGTCGGTTTTTTTCTAAAATCGAAAGTTGGAGAATGAGAGCAATTTATATAGTTGCAGATGCGGCATGAGTTACTCCTTTGATTAATGTTAGATATTTTAGAATAGTTTTGTTAGTGGTTATTGTCTTGATATTTATTATATATTATGATTTATATAAGAGGATATGATATTGTTTAGTGAGAAAGAACGCCGGTTGGGAAGGCCTCAGACCAGATACAGTGATTCTCGTTTGGTCACCGTGTAGAAGAATGTTAGTAGCCTCTTTTTCAATGGGGTTTAGCGGAAACAGAGAGTGGATTTGAAATTAATTGATGTTGAGTTGATTTGAAACGTTCTCGATTTCACATCACGAGATATAACACATTTCAAATGGTCAAGACATCCTAGTTCCCTCCTCCTAACAGTGGGAGTCGGCATGTGTTGGTGAATATAACAAAATATCTCTCATTTTAGTGAAAAGCTCTTCCTCTCAGTATGAGAAGGGGGCCTTCCGGGAAGGTTCATTTCCTGAGCAGAACTCACATCCGTTGTAGAAAATAGATCAATTTCAAAATGAAGCGACATGCTAATATGTTCCCTCCTCACCATGCATTTGACTGGATGGGTTTGATTAGCTAGATGTTTAGGGTTCTAACCCATCGTTCCAAGGTACAACGTGCCAGCTTCCGCCGCCGTTACCTGCACAGGTCGTCCTAGCTGACTAACAATGATGTGATACTTTAAGATGTAAACGGTAATCTGACTATGTAACAAATCCTCTATACAATCGAGATACGCTGCGAAATAGCTGTATAACTTACCAGCAGCGCCCGCTAGCACCGAATTTACTGACGCCAGTAGCGCAACAGTAAGGAGAAGTCGCATGCTGACACCACGGTAGTCGTCCGAGTGTGCTCGAATTAAGCCTGGCTGAGGTAGAGCACTGAGCAGCGATCGGTTTGGAAGTGTGCTGGTCACTCAGGCGCACAGTGGGGGCGCGGTCAAACAGGCGAGACGCCGGTGAATATAGTGTGCAGCCGGGGGAGATGAGGGTTCGAAGAATGGGGTGGGAGGGCTGCGGACAGCTGGTCACGAAAGGCGTTGTCGAATTGGAACGGGAGCTATTTTAAGATGAGCCCTTCACTAAGCCTAATCAGCAGGCGACGGCACGCCTGAAACAATGAGCTGTCGAGAGTTCGCCCCGGCCGGGGCACGGTGTCGTGGTCCGATTGGATGGTCTGTCTCAAACGCGATGACAGCTGGGTGAATAAACTTGATGGATGTTCTTTGCCTGTGGACACCACTGAGACTATTTTCAAATGTCCCTATGCAAATTTAGGCACGAACTCATGTGTTGTTGCGCCTATGTATATCCAAACCATACCCATGTAAAACGTCCATCGAGTGCCAATCACATAGTTAATGGTGTTCTGTATTGCTCAGGAGTGCTTCTTCGAACATCTCGCGGCTTTCAGCGCCTTCCTTTCTTGCGTTTGTTTTGTTTGATCTCCCTGAAACCCGCTTCGCAATGTTCATGCTGTTGTCCGCCAACTGGCCCCGACAGTATCTACGACAATCGCACGCAGCACACAAACTATGGCTGGACTGCTAAGGGTGACAGATATGTCAGCTCATCTCCTAGTGACGACTTGAATGCGTTTGAATGATTTCATGCAGAAACGTGGAAAAAAATTGATTTTTGCCTTTTCTCACGAGAATTTAGTGATCTGCAGCGCAACTGAGAGCCACTTGAAGGGAGAGCCAACGAAAAAATCACATTCGATTGTTCCATAATTTGTAGCCTGCGTGAACTGGTGCTAGTAGATCATCTCTTTGCAAAGAACGGAAAGAGACGTAAGCGGAAATGGGGCGTTAGCAGGATACCGTCATTGGTGAACGCAGTGACGGACACTGGGAGGGGCCCCCGAGAATGGGCCGCTAAATTTTCGAAATTACCTTACAATACAAATAAAAATCTTGCATTGGATTATTTTTAATTGTTTGTTTTTATTATTAATTTACTAAAATTTTTATCAATCATTCATTATTGTGATTAATAATTTTATTAATTTTATTTTCCATCTGTTTCCCCAAAGCGACGGAGACCCTACTTTTTTTCCCCACGCCCCCCCCCCCCCCTCCCGCTCACTTTCTGCAACCGCCACTGGTGCATCGATTGAATGAGCCAATCACAGAGAAGAGCTAACGCCGCATTTCCCCACACGATGAGATACACCCGCCGGAAAGAGTGGTGTAGAGTAGTACAGTACTTTCGGACAAGATGAATTCCGTGAACATTTTCACAGCGTCGCGGCCAGAACATAGCTACAGGACCTACTTAACTCTCTCATTTGGAGCATGCTTTCACCATAGCTCGAGTTCATTTCACTGCGGTTCATTCATTCCACCGCGGTCCCACCGCGATTTCGCAGTCATGGAATCTGTCTGCTTTTTCAACAAGGACTGTAAATATATAGAACAGCGACCGAACTATGCGCTTTGCGCTTGGCTAGCATTGGTCATTTGTGTCATTTCCTTCTGTGGCAGATCTTCTTTAATTCTAACTTAATAACTTACTCTAAATTAATTCCACTAGCGATACCCAACCAACCAAACGCACGGAAAAAGCAACGTTTCTAGATTTCCATCGGGTCTCGTGCATCTTATGGCTTCATCACCCTGAAAAACTGGCCTGCACCGAAATGTCAAACAAGAACAATTCTATGGGTGCTGTCCTCAAGGGAAGTGAGGCTAGCAGTTGAGAAAGGCGAAAAATGCTCTTTCAGGAGATATGGCTCCAAGCTGAGAGTTCTTCGTGAGAAAGAGCGAACACATAGCTATAATTCTATATACCCTTCATGGACCTTATTGGTTTAGTCGGAACAAGAAAAGTTTCTTTAGGCAGTTTCTTGTTTTTTTTTATCCTGTTCATCTTTGAAGTTCCTTCGCATTGGTGGTGCTTGGGATGCTTGCTATTTCCAAAGAAGCAGAAAGATAAATTCCGCTGGAAGTGCAACACTTCAAGTGCTACCCTACGAGGAGGCCAAAAAAGCTAAACAAGAGCCGAGTCAGTGTGGCGTCGGTGGACGAGAAACAATACGGACACGACCCTCTCCGAAAATTAGCGTTGCGCAGCCCCGCGCTACTCGACAAAGAGCCCCTGCACCAAAACACCGCCACATTTCATGTGAACAAACAGAATCACCTTAGATGGGAAGGACGGTGATAGACAATGAGTGTAATTTTGAGGATGTAATTGATTATCTCTTCCTCTCTTTACTACACTGTCATGCTCTGAGCATTGCGAGCCTTGCAACAAGCTGATGTGGTTGTGGGCCTTCACTTGATGTACGGACCTACCAAGTTGGTATTCGAAGTGTCCCGGTTTTTGCCACTGACGGACTTGCGCTGTTGGCGACCAGTGCTCCTGCTCTTCGTTGTCACGGGTCCCATACTTTTTTCCAAAGCGTTTCCCAAAAAATAGTGCTCAGTTTGAGTTAACAGCATTTTAACCCTTATGTTTACCATGTGTTTTTTTTTCGATAATTAATCGATATCATTATTATTAACCAAAGCCTTGTTTGAGGTTATGAAACTGTGAAATTACTCATTTGGTGCTAAGAGGTTTGCTTTCTAGGGTAGATTTTTCAATTTTCTCTCAAATTACTGTATGCTAAATTTTTACTTCAAAATTTCAATTGGTTGTTCATTAGAACACTTTCATAGAAATTCCTGTTCTTAGGATTTCCAAAAAGTTTCCCCGTCTATCTGCGATAATAATATTGCAACGTTGCAAAGTTGTTCTGGTTGCGGATTCGAAGATCCCTCTCATCCCCTTCAAAACCATCGCTACAACGAGAAGCCATGAACATGCAAGCATGTTTCGAGGAATCAACACCATAAAATAATAAAACTCTAAATAAAATAAGCAAAAATAAAATAATAGCTCAAGTTCCGTTTTGTTATGAGCTCTCACGTGAAAGCTGAGCTTATTAGTAGGACTTCCCTCAGTACCCATCAATGAAGGTGGAGAATTCCTAAGCACCTTCAAGAAAATGAGTAAATACTTACCAATTCGAAGACGTTCTTGTCCTCCTGGTTTGTGGGCGGAACGGGGGAAATCAAAAACACAGCATGAGAATAATAGTAATCTCAAATCGGTTAGATAAACCTAGAGCAAGACTGAGATGATAAGATGAAAGCTGCTATCGTTAAAGAAGCCAATCAAGTGCTTTTCGATGACAGGGCTACTAACGATACGAAGAAGTGGCTTGACCCTCGAATTTCTCCATAAAATCAAGCCGGGAGGTGTTTCAAGATCGAAAATTTTGAAGAATAGAAGACTGCGGAAAGATAACCTCGTTTACGTACTGAGGATTGGTCTCAGTTACCACACTGCTGCTTCTCCGTTTCTGTTCCTGAACAGTTCATTACTTTCTAAATTGGTTCCGCATATCCTTGCTTTTACAGTTACAGGCAGTATGCTAGCTTTTTCCTACATATAACCTTTAAGCTTGATCGTTTATTCACTGATGCTTTGCTACTTGTTGTTGTCATCACCTTGCATGATAATGACCTTTGAATTTCCAACGAGCACCTAGAATGCCTTCAGAAAGTAAGTGATTTTGAAAAATTAGTTCGGCTTCTTCGGTTATAAATTCTAAAGCTATACCAAGTTCTCATATCTCATTGCCTGTTCAGTTTCCGTTTAAATATAAAGCATAAGGCTGTTCAATCCAATTTATACCTAACATCATGTCCGATTAGGCGAACATAACTTTTCAAGGCCATTCCCGACACCTTGGTCCATGATTCCTATTTACGACCACTGAGCTGGTCAGAAGTGCGGCTGTCGGCGAGAAAGGCGATACTCATGCTTGAGCAAATAGTCCCGCTTCGCTAACCGCTGTACTAAAAAAAGGCCTATGAGAACAGTTAGAGAAGCGGAAACAGTATGGATGTGGATGAAGTAAGTATACTATATTCTTTCAGGAAGTGATGAGGACTGAGAATTAAAGAGCTGCTTCAAATTATGAATGACCAAAAACCAACGTTGAAGCGACATCTTTCACCCTCCGTGCTGGCAGTTCCTATCTGAAAACAACAAAAAACTTGCCCTCAGGACTGACTCAGAGTCAAGATAGACGTCGAGTTGGAGATATTCTGTTGAAATATGGAGTAACGATGCCTCTGTTTTTTTTTTTACGTTTGAGTATGCGTCCGCTTTTTTTCGGTATAATGTCCTTAGTTGTATTTATTTTATTCCTTCTTGTTATGGATATTTGTAACGTTTTGCCTTATGCAAGCTAGTAAACCTATAACCTATAACCTATGTTCGTCGGAAGCTTGCCTTGACAATATGGAGGGAAAGGCCTTCCAGTTCTTGTTTTGTAACACTTTTTCACAGACCGACGAACTACTGGAATACAGTTATTATAGAAGGGATTAATCGGTGGGAAATAGAAGAATAACATTGCAAATTAAAAGCAGATTCATTTATCAATACACTCAAGGGGCACCAAAGAAAAAAAAACGCTCAAGTATAGGTAGAATTTCTTCATCTGCATTGACCCTATCAATACAACTCGGACTTGTCCCAATCCGTGGCAGGGGACAGGTCGTTTGCCTTCTCCAGGAGGTGAATAAATCCACTCTTAGATCCTTTTCCCATAGGCTGAACGCAACTGATGAACTACTTCTACCAGGGCTTGGACTGCCAAGTTCGAACCAATTCAACAGGAGCACTACACTAACGGTATAGGGAGGGGGCCCAAGGAAAAGGAAAAGAGAAAAAAATCCAATTTTTAGTGAGGGCTGACAGCGGAATCGGGCATTCACATGACTAAGACTGAGAAATATGAGTGCAAGAAAATATTTAAAATGTGCACTGTGCTAGACAAGAGATCAGGCATCTTGTAACACGAGCATATCCTGAAAATGTCAACGCTTCTACTGGTAGTTGTACGCATGCGTTACATCTACTGTATAGTTCTGGAGGAGACTTTGGCAAAAATAGCTGTGCAAACTGAGGAGTTATCTCGCAAACTGGGCATTGGCAGAAAGCGAGGGATATCCTGCGCAGTCTGATATATTTTTCAAATGTCATATTCAATGTCCTACCTCTTGCATTCTGCTAAAGTGACCCTCGGTGACCCAGCGTGCAGAGAATCGCGCCTTGGATGGTGGTGCAGACACCTTCCGAAAGTGCAGCATGGGATTTAGTGCGACTTATTGGCGTCACGTATTTTTTCGCCTCCCGGTCTGGATTGCGATAGCATCGTCGCGCGACTTCGGACAATGTATCCGCATCGATCAGTCGTTGCCTGTGCACCTCTTCACCCAATAATTTCCAGGACATTCGTTTCTAACGTTTATAGTTCTGGCATTCTGTTGCTCTTTGCTGTCATCCCATGATCCTTAACAACCCGTCTGGCTTTTTATAGCAGATTATGCTCCAAATTCGCTCGAATACCGCGGGCTTCACCTGTGGTAGTCAGGATTACACCAGGTGTATTCGTAACTTCTGGAACGAGACGTTATTGCGCTCGAATTCTATGGGAGTTTCGTCCTTAATTCGGCGATTTAATATCTGCAAGGGTTTGGTGAAGCTTGGTTAAAATCTACCACAGTTTAGATGGCGAATGACTCGACATTCAAATATGTGGGTCTAATACTGCTTATCCTCCAACAGGCAAGGTAAGTTTTTTTGGTAAATGTTTTCCTTTGACTCCCAAGAATATTATTAGGCGATCTTATTTATCCTTGCTTCGGCGGAAAAACCCACTGGTTCTGTTAATGCGAGCATTCAACAAAGTGGCTTGAACTCTCATAAGGTGTCCATCTTCCCACACGAATGAACTTATTTCTCAAAAGCCGTAGGAGTATTCCAAATTCGTGGTCTGCCGTTGGCATTTACACAGAATTTCATCCTTTTGTAGTTCACATGCAAACAGATTATGGGATGTTTGCGTGTGTGGCTTCTGGAAAGGCTTGTCGGTTGTCATATTTCATTCGATGACGCATTATTCGCATACTACTGCAAAGAAATGTTTTGATCGGTGGTGTTTTTTTTTGTGCAGAAACGCATTTCCATGCAGGTATGTGCATAACAGTGAAGATATTTATGCATAACACTACAGCTTCGTTTGACCAGTACCCAAACTAGCTGTAAAGCCACCCCTTCCCCCCAAACCTCAAACTTTGCTTCGCAAAAATGAATAAATTCAAGTGAAATACACTGGAGCTCCCACTGCCTTTTCACGAGATGGCCAAGTACTCATAGTACTTTACCATCTATGACGCCCTTTCTCTCTGTTCTTCTCTAGGGACATTGCTCTCATCGGTTGCGGGAATACCTGGAAAATGGGATCAAGTTAAGAAGCCACTTCTAATACTAACGGGTAAACCAAAAATACGGTAACAATGAGAAGGGTTTTCGGAAGAAGAATTTCTAAGCAATCTAGGAGACTAAAGTCGATTTCTTATTTTTTGAAGTACTTTTCTGGAGATTACTAACTCCTAAGCGGTTTTGAGCAAGCCTACATGTGTGTATGGCTCAGACACCGTGGAAACCTGCTGATACATTCGGTTGCGTTCTGGGCAAATGAGTGGCCACTCGACAAAATCGGTAGGTCCTAAAATTTAATGTTTCCTAGTCCTGTACCACACGAAACCTGGACGCAGGAGCACTGTCCTGGTGAAACGTTCGGAATTGACCGCTCAAGTGAACACGAATTCAAGGCAGAACAAGCTCCTTCAAAAGCAAAACATGTGTTGTTACCGTATAGGTTTCTTGGCCCACCATTCATACCTTACGTTGTCGATCCGGGCAGTTCCTTTCAGTGAAAAATAAGATGGCGCCTCTGCTTTTCTTTCGTTCTGGATAAAAAGCGAACACACACCCCCAGAGTCACACTTTGATGCACGACCAATGTCACAGTTAGGGTTGACCAGAACATAGTCCGAGCAGTTCAGAATAAGTGTAATAGGCTGCTGAATGACCTGATACAGAAGAAATTAAACTCTAAGCTACCACTTCCGTGCATAGCTCTGTTCTTTCGCCAGCGCGCCATATCGTACATCACATCTTTGCTGCTGACTACGCATACTAGAAGCTCTTAAAGTCTTTTACTGTTCTTCAGTGAATCCAAACCAAACTCTCACCTCAGCCAAGTTTGGAAAAACATCGGGCGCGGATAATTTGAGCAGTTTGGACCGTGAAACTTTCCTCGAAGTGCTACCCTACCCCTGGTCTCAGATTTCTGTATGTGGTATTCTAGTTTGAAAGCCTACTCATCGCCTCTGTCGTTTTGCAGCATGCCGCTCATGGCTCGATACACAAGGTACAGGGACGAGAAGGAAGTGTTTTTCACCACTGTAAACGTTTTCATGATGGAAATGGTGAAGCTGTGCACCTGCACGGCCATCATCATCGGATCGTCGAAGTCAATTTTTAAGTGAGCACTCTACTAAGTTGCTGTGCACTTACTAGAAAGATCCGACTTGCTTGACCTTTTTCTGAGGTTCACGGATTATGGTTCATGGTCCGCAGCCTTCATCAGTTACTCATTCTCTTTGATTAGTTTTTTTTTCAATTTCTTGCAAGCGGAAATACAAAATCAAAGGTTTTGCAAAGTCTCATATCAGTTTTGCACAATGTTTGTTCTCAGTTTCGGTAAAATGACCCTCAGAATCTTTACAAATTTTATTTCATAGAAAAGCTGTGACCTTCATATTAAACTGATACCTTTGAGATTCATCGAAGAGCTGAGAGAGGCTATCTACGAGAATCCCATCGAGACTGTGAAGGTGTGCGTTCCGGCCGTTATCTACACGCTCCAGAATAACCTCTACTACATCGCCCTGACACATCTGGAAGCTACTACTTTCTGTGTAGGCTTTATTGGTATTTTCTGCTTATCGTTATATGCTCCTTGGCTTGAGTCGAAGTTCTCTGGAAGAACCGCAAATTTTGGACAGAGTCCGAATGATATGTCTATTTCCTGGAACGACCGAGGTACATATTTCTGGAGGGTGCTTGACCTAGCATCTATAACGAATGAGTTCTGAAATTTGATGAGATTCATTCGAATATCGACTGGCTAGAAAAATTGTCCCTGAAGAAAAGTGCAAAGATTCGTGCTACATCCCAAACCAGAGAAGAAAATGTTTACTTACAGTTGCTCATTTACACGTAGGAGAAAGTCCTTCACGGTTTTTTTCTCTCCCTTAGCAGATAAATATTACAGTTATGCTTGCGATGTCCAAACATTCATGAGTATACCCAGCACCAAATTGTGTTCCCACATTTAATAATTTCAGTTCTAAATTTATTCCCAAAGGACTAAGCTAGTTTGAGGTCCCTCTTTTTTCTTGTTCTGTACAATCCACGAGGTCACTCAAAGAGCGGTCGAGTCGCGCGACAGCTCTAAATGAGCATGCGCTTCTGCATTTAAAGGTCGTTCAAATTTCTACCGCGCTGAGCCACTTCAAGCACACATTTCGCCAAACAATGCGGTCGACGCAACCTCGAACGGCGGTAAAAAGCTCGTGTTGCGCTTTGTCTCGACAAGGGATCCCTGGAGGAACGCAAAGTCTGAAACAAGTCCCCAGAAATAGGGGGGACGCCACTGC
The DNA here is from genome assembly GCA_000816745.1 of Ancylostoma duodenale. Taxonomy (NCBI): domain Eukaryota; kingdom Metazoa; phylum Nematoda; class Chromadorea; order Rhabditida; family Ancylostomatidae; genus Ancylostoma; species Ancylostoma duodenale. The sequence goes on from KN726300.1 coordinate 47,172, forward strand.
TCTCGCAATGTCATCTAAGCAAATACAAAGAGGCGATTAAGGGAAGTGAATAATGCGGTGAGATACTTTTTGAGTCGTTCTATTCCTGAGCTAAGTCGGTGTCAGGAACTAATCCCCAGCGCAGGAAGAACTATCTGCATTCGATTTTGCAGCATCTAGAATAATAGAACTACTTAATTAAAAGCATCATCCATGGTGATTTTGCTCTGTGAGATTTTGCTGTAATTCTCGGTTTAACACTATAATGAGAATGAATGTGCAGTGTGGGCCAAAAATACTGCGACAAAGAAAAGCGCAATCAGGAAAAGATTTTCAAGGTAATTTGGAACACTGTCATTTTATGTTCCTTAACTCCCAGCGAACATAAGACAAGAAAAAAATCCTGAAGTATCCTCCATCCGCTAGGAATCAGATCATAAGACATTAACTAAAATCGCAGGCCATGACCCGTAAGTGGTCGAGCAAAAATTTATCAGCTATTTCTGAATTTCCTTCTGTGCCACTGAACGACCATTCGACAAAACCAGTAGGTCCGAAAATCTAGTCTAGTTTCCCTAGTCCTGGACCAAACGAGACCTGAGTTCTAGAACACTGTCCCGGTGAGACCTCCGAAGACAACCTCCCAAATAAGCATGACTTCAAAACAGAAGATGCTCCTTTAAAGGCAAAACAAGTATTGTTACCATACACATATATGGCCCATCCTGTAGCGATGAGCTTTCCCGAATTCCACAGATGTTACGGTTCTGGTTGCTCTCAGTTAGGCACGCCAGGAAAAGGCGGCTAAGTTGCGAGTGGAAATGGAAGGAGGTGGGAGCGAAAGCAGTTTTTGTGGGAAACAGCACCCATTCGTTTCAAGCTACAACTCGTCCGGTTATGCAAAACTTAACTTAGAACACACTTAGAACACTTGATCTCTTACATCTTGAAAATCATTCGATGACGCAACTTTCGTGGGACTATTGGGACCATTGTTCAAACTTCGGAACACTCAAATTCTAGGATACAAAATTTATGGAGGTGCTGTCTTCGAAGAATTTGTTATATGTAGACTGCCAGCATATGTAACCTGAGGTGAACAGAATAAACTAGACCTACTCAGCCATTTTCTCTAAGGTGCCATGCTCGCAGCATCAAAACCTAAGTTACTCGTAAGTTTTAACGAAATTGGTTACAGAATTTATGCTCATCCTAGTCGCAAACATGATTATAGCAAAAAAGGCAAGGTTTCCGCCGCTGGTGCATTCCAAGGTCACTCCATCCCGTCATTTATTTGGCACTTGAGGAGTCACCAATATATGGAAATTCTTAGTATGAAGTAGGCGTCCTGTGCTGAAATCAAGTGACGGAAACAATCAAACATTTCAGGTCGCATATCAAATGAAAATCTTCACCACGGCCATGTTCATGTACTTCTTTCTCGGCAAGAAACTCTCGACAAATCAGTGGATTGCGCTCATGATTTTGGTTATGGGTAAGTGATACTTTAGCTTGCCTCCCCTTCTTGGAAGCACTCGTTGGAGCACCATTTCTCCAAAGGAGCAGAACTGAGGAGATAAGAAATGTGGCAATACAGTCATTGTCAATCATTAGTGCACCGCAGAAAACGACGCCGCCCCGCAGCAATTGGCGGCGCGGCAGGCCGGCTGAGCGATGTGATCGTTGTTGGGTGTTTCCACCATTTCCACCGTGCCTAGGGTCTTCACGACTAATTTCCGAACCCATGCATTAATTCAAACATTATGAAAGAGTGCGTAGGCATAATGGAATTGAATGTGTAAACTACAGGAAACGTCAATCGTTATTGCACGCTTCCCAATGGTGGCAACGCTATTACTCATTAACTCACATTGATACACGTGAACGCAAGGGCATCAACGTGAGTTAACGAGTGATGTGGCATGCCCCGTTTGCGAGCAATGCAACGATGACTGGCCCCTGTATATGCAACCAGATGCATATAGGGCGATTCATAGTAGATGCATGCGCTTGACGCACGTCCGTCGATATGATGAAGGGCACGCCCTATCGCAGGTCTTTCGCACTCAAGAAACGCACCGCATGCTTCGCGGCAACAACGCGTTATTTTATTAAGGGCGTGCGTGCAGCGCTCACCGACCTTCATGAAAAATCTGCGATCTGGTAACGAATGAGCATCACTGTACGGTAGTGGTGGGCCCACCCCATTCTTCCCCCCCCCCCACCACACGACGCGCGACTTACGTACGTTACTACTACGTACGTAACTAAACGTAACGTAACGTTACGTTAACGTTTAACGTTACGTTTAACGTTT
>KN726300.1:49567-59997 GCA_000816745.1 Ancylostoma duodenale
TACCTAACTGTAAAAAGTAAACTTGTCGAGTACTGGTTAACGGAAACGTAGTAGCGACTCACCACTACGTCCACGTCGTCGGTCCCCCCCCCCCCCCCCTCCTCCCCCCGAGAATGGGTTGCCGAATTTCCGAAATTACTCCGTGAAAAGTAAAAATCTTGTATTATTTTTCAAAAATCTTGCGTTTTTTCTTCAATTTTTTGTTATTATTCTCAAATAATTATCATTAATTATTTAATATTCAAGTCAATATATTTTATTACTTTTGTTTTTCGCCTGGAACGACGGAGGCTCCTCTCTTTCCAACGCTTTCTCCCTCTCTCGCCCTCTTTTTACGTCCCCCACTGTTGTACGGCCATAGTCGTGTTAGATGTTTACAGGTAACATATGTCAGTCTAATAGAACACCTCCTAGAGGACGAAAAGTGTCAGGTTGATCAGAGATTTCCAGCAAAAAGAAATATGTATTCCACTGGTAACAGATCTATCAGGTTTTGACGTAACTCCATCTAAAGTAAGTCACCATGGCAGGCGCAAGGGAACAAGAGGGTGAGGTGGGGACACCCTTCACGAGAATGGGTAGCGAGTTTCTTTAAGATACTTCATCAAATAGTTGAAATTTCTGCATAGTTTATCTCAAAATGTTAACTTTTAATCTTCGTCATGACCTATGTACAAGTAACACAAACATACAATTTTATCACCAGTTCTAGTGCTGCCTTTCAAATGAATCATTTCAAGGGGTGGTCGATGTGCAGCTCGTTTACGCTCCGCCTGACTCTAAGGATACCGTCGAGCAGAAACCACTGGTAGGATTTGTCAGCGTCATCGTGATGTGCTTCACCTCTGCATTTGCCGGTAATTTCTTCTCTGCTCCGATTCCTTCAGTGTTTTGTCGTTTCTCATTTTTTAAATGGGCTTCCTCTCCAAATTGTTTGTTCCCAAAGTAAACGCTCGAGTTAGTACGTAATTTTGATCATACGCTATATGGGTAAGGTATTGATGACAAAAGTGATGAGATTACAGAAAATCTGCACAAAAACTACAGTACTTTTCTGAGCATCATATATTTTAACCCATTGACGACCGCGCGCATTTTCTCGTGTCTGGCTCGTGGGACCAACGCCCCTTTCGAGAGCGCCGCGCCCGCATGGTTCCACGCTCTTACAATAAGAAAATTGGGACCAGAATCGATAGTTTTGCAAGAATAATTAAAAATTTAGTTCTGGAAGGATACTAGCATCATCGGACTAAAAAAAAGGAGAGTGTAAACGGTTCTTACTTCCTTTAGGGCCGAAAGAAGTTCTCAAAAGGTATTTTGAGGGTTATAAGGAAGTGTCCCGGGAGTACGCACGTTCGTACGGCTCTAGCTTGAAGAGTAAGGAAGTACTAGATGTAAAGAAAGCGATTCTGTGCACGAAATGTTGGCTTTGTGCGGATTATCCCCGTCCACAACATAATAAATTTGACGCAATCTTCCTCGATCTCAAAATCCCTTCCTTTTCATGGTATTTATTACAATAAAACAGAAGACTTTCTTGAACCACAAGTATCTGAGACATTGTTCGGAAGTTTTTTACTTGTTTCATGTTCGGAAGTTTTTTACTTGTTTCATATGGAGATACTGCGAAGTAGTTTAGATATGCGACCCAGTAGTTAATAACAAAAGCGCGGCTCACCGGTGAGCCGCGCGGTCCCACGCGACAAAAAAGCGCGGCTCACCGGTGAGCCACGCGGTCGTCAATGGGTTAAAGCAGCTGTTTTGCAAGAGGAGGCCTTTTAAAAATTCATTGCTCTTGTCTCGAATATTCCTCTTGTCTCGAATATTTCAATAATACTAAAATAGGAACATAAAACTTTCCCGATCGTAAACACCTACGTAGCTACAGATCTAGTCGTTTGCACTACAAGATTCACCTCATTGGTTATCCAGGGACTCAAATTCGAAAACAATTAGAAATTTGGTGAAAAAAACGCAACTCTGTAAGAGAGGTGATATACCTTCACAAAAACTTCGAAACTGGAAAAGATGAAGGATGCTAAATTGACCACTCAGAAAAAAATCCAACATTTCATGCTTGACTGCCTAATGTATGTGTTCTATTGTGTGAGACCTTTATCTGTCTTCCATAACTCGCTGTCCGGTCATCTTTGACCACACCCCTATCCGGACCGTTATCAAGGCCTTCAGAAATCTTATACTCTATCATTTTATAGTAACAGTAATATGTACAGTTTCCTGAAATTATCAAATTTTGCGTTACAGTTTAAGTACAGCGGTGTAGTTTCCCTCGCTATTTTGTTAAGAATGAAACAGGTCTATATCTTTAGGTGTCTATCTTGAGAAGGTACTGAAAGAGAGCAAAACATCAGTATGGATGCAAAATGTGCGACTAGCGCTGGTCGGCTTGCCAGTGTCTATATTCTCCATGTGGTTCTATGACTCCCAGAACATTCAAGAAGGTATGCTTCGGCTAACACGATTTATACCATTTTTAGAACTCGCAAACATGTTTTTCGATATCCCCAGGAGCACGCGACGTTTATCAGCGTAGTGTAAGCGCTACACAGAAAGATGATTTTTTTCCGAGAGGAAAAACACTAGCATATATATGTGTTTATCCAAGTTAATGGTTTCTAAACCTTCTAAACCTCCCATTTGTCTGATGTAAGATATTCAGAAATCGCGATTTCTGATAAAATAAGGGGAGTTTTTAACTTACAACTGCGAATTTTACTCTTCAGATCTCGGAACCATCGTAGGTTTTGATCTATTGACGAGTTTCAGATGGATTTTTCCGTGGCTGGGATGCGTTGGTGGTCTGCCTGACAGTCACGAATTCCGTTGGTGGACTTCTTATCTCAATCGTCATCAAATACGCAGACAACATCTTGAAGGCATATGCACAGGTGAGAAGTGAAAGCTAACCTAGAAAGAAGAGGAAGAAATACATAGTGTTCAAAATCTGAAAAATCGCTCGATTGCCAACTCATTTTGTATCTGATCTTTAGATTATTGCAGTTAATCTGGCTGCTCTTTTCAGTATTTTCGGATATTCCTCATTCTTCAGCCTTCGGGAAACTACATAGGCTAAAGAATGAGGAATATCCTCCCACATAACCAGAAAGTTCGCTATAATCTCATATTTTTCACTTCAGAGCATTGCCATCATCGGAGCCGCAATTGGCTCTTGGCTTCTTTTCGACTTCGTTCCTGGCTTTTTCTTCACGGTAGGAACGGCCCTGGTCATCCTATCCATCCTCATGTACACCATGTACCCATACCAGCCACCTGGCTTTGATTTCCAGCGCTTATCCAACGCAAAATCCGATCTCCTAATGATCAAAACAACAAAAGGAGCTTTTATTTAGGCATCTCATGTGTATTGACATTATGATATAAGTGTAAAAGATTTTTCTGTACAAACATGGAGCCAATTGCGCAACTTCACCCATGTTCACCTCTAGTACATCGCTGACTTCTTTCTTTTAATTATTCTTGTTACGCGAAGGTTTTGTTCTTATTTTTCTCTTATTACGATTAGCTTTCGGCATGTATGTAATGCCTTCGCCAGAGTTTAATTATTCAAACACAACGCAGCATCATTACAGGCAAACAGCAAAATAGTATTGGATTAGTTACTTTTTTGCGTTGTTGGAATTTAATTATTTGTCACAACTTTGAAAGAGTTTCTCTGCTGTCATTGAGAATAACGTGACACCATTAGCGCATTTTTACCTTAGCTAAACTTTAAAAAAGTGCACTCGGCCCGCGAAGCTGCGTTCTTTTCGTTCCATCACTTATAAATCTGGCAAAATGCAGTCCATCGAAAGCACGAACAGATCTCGGAAAGCGTATATGACTGTTTAACCTAGCTATAAACAGGTTGCTATAAATTTCATGTTAAACTGTGAAATTTGAGCGCCTCTTATACTGATGGATTCCGGCCAAACGATGCGCGACAAAATTGTGGCAAAGCATGAACACCTCAAATTTCACCTGAAGCTAAAAACTGTTGATCCACCTCATAAGGGACTAAGTTTGGAGCAATTACGATCCTTTCCATCGGTTTCATTTTACAGTACATTGCGTCTCAACAAATTTATAGGGGTGGAAACAAGAGGAACGCATCTTCGCGTCCCGAGTGTACTTTTTTGAAGAATTTAGCGAGGGTATTGTAGCATTTGTAGAATAATGAAGAGCACAAACCCACGTTTTGCGATGCTCAATCGGAGCCGAATAACATGCTTGAAATTTCTCTCAAACATCTTGCCAGGGTGAAGAGAGCCTCATACTCCTGTTCTTATCATTACTTAGGGATTTTGAATCACATTAATGAATAAATATTGTTTCACACCATTGTTGTGATCACGGCCTTTCAACTGTTCTGAGAATGGACAATGAATTTGTGTTGAGAAGAGACTTAAAGAAAAAGGGTCCCATGGATCCGCCTTATGGACAACCCTAGAGTGCACATGATAAAAATTGTGATCACAATGATGCTGCAAGATTTTCCTTCCTTCAACATTTCTTAAAACCTTTTTTTTATTGCATGAGATGATTACTCTTGTAAGTTCGCTGTGAATCTTCTTTAAAAAAACATTTATAAAACGGTTCTAAAATGCAGAACGGAGTCAAACCGAGGCAATGATGTGAATAGCGATATGTTGAAAACGAAAAGAACTGACTGATCCACACATCTTGCTACGAATTTATGTACAATATCGTATGTACAAATCACTAGGACGAGTATAGGTGCTACAGTTAACTTCCTAAAATACAATACATATATAGAGCTGCAAGGAACTCATTTGAATTGATCAGGTCCTCACAAAGAATTCGTCGAAAATGCTGTAGTCAATTTCCCTCGCCTGAAATCCTCCAAGATGAAGCAAAAATGAGGACTACCCGGAAAATCTTTAAAAAATATGTGAAACGGAGAGCAGTAACGAAACTTACTTGTGGAGGGAAACACTCCCCGGGTGGAGTGTTATGCGCAGGGTAAGGATACTGCTGAGTTTGGAATTCATAATTATCCGCTATGCCACACAAATACTGGCCAGTGGGTGAGTGTTGGTCGGACAGAGGAGGAGTGAGAAGGCTGTTGGCAGCGGTGTCATTATGAGGAAACATCATCTCAGGACCATTAATTCGGTAAGAGTCTGTGAGATGATGTTGTCCTTGAAGAGCGAACTTCTCATCGTCGTTAACATAGTGAGGACGGAAGTACGTTGGGCCTTCCGAGTCCTGAATTGGCTCAGAGTTGCCTGAAAAGAAAGAATCAATCTTATGAAGGGAACATCTTTTCGAGTTATGACAAATCACAATGACTCAGCAATCACTTTTCCAAGACCAATTATGGGGCACTCTAATAGTAGAGGCTGGCAGCACACTCTACACTACATGCAACGTGGTAGTCTGATCGTCTGCGCATCTACACGCTTCATTTATATCATCGTTGTCAGTCGCCATATTCGCTTCCTGTTCTAAACTGTAAAGGCAGGTTTTGAGGAGCATGCTCATGGCCGTGGACCACTGGTACTTTCCGTATCAAAGCATGCACGCACACATTCCATCTATGTTTCAACTTATTCTGTGAGATTAGTATTACTGAATAAAAAATGAGGTCTTGGAGATCATTTAGGAGGATGATTAATTCTACTGGATTAGTTTAGAATTAGTAGGTTGGCCGAAAAGTTTTGTCCAAAATTTTTTCAAAATTTCTTTTGTCAGGAAATTCAATTGGGGGAGGGGTCTGATCTACGCGATAATGGAGTACGTTTTCCACGCTATTCCACAAGAGGAATTTAAGGTCAGCAAGGGTACTGCTGCTCCAGCCATGCCTCGAACTCGTGCAGGGGCTTTTTTTGAACCTCCGCTTTTAAGCTGCTGTAGAGCAGCATGGTGAGCGCTAAGGCTGGCTACACCACAACAGTGTCGCCACATATTCTGCAGGACTCCACTAATCCACTCTTCGGGTCCACAGATATAAGCCTGTAGGAACAGCCACTTCCTGGATGATCCCATGTCACAAGGCTGGAGGGATGCTGCAATTGGCTACCATCGAGCAGGCCAGGATTGGAGACTGGTGAAGAAGGTGGTTGGCGAAAAACGAAAAATTTGGAAAACCCTGCACTACCCCATCCATTTTCCACGCAAATTCCACCACTCTTATCGCTAAAGAGACGTAGTATGAACATGTGGCGACTCATTGGCGGATGGTGGCGCCTTAGACTCTTGGACTTGCTTGTCCGTGTGTGCGATAATCGCGGTGGTTCAGTGGATATTTATTATACTGTACAATAGAGAGTGAGTGAGGTGAGCAAAGTGAGTAATGTGAGAAGAGCGTGCCTTGTGTGGCTTACAGCATCATACTGACTAGGAATTATCATCTCAAGCATGAGACGGGTCAGCCCCGCCCCTCCACAGGAGGTACAATATTGGCGTTGAACATGAATACTACAAGGATCATCGATATGTCGATGATAGAACAAAATGAGCTGGATTGGGACACCGCTTCCATATCTCCTATTCTCCTGACTTTGCAATCATAATTTGCTCTGACTTCCTGAGGCTTAAATAATGGAGCAGATTTTTTTTTCAAAATAAATGGTGTAAAATTGAGGGCCTATAACTTCTTCGACTCACTGAAACTTGGATTCTTGAGGGATGAAATCAATAACGTATCCAATGAATACAGCATGATCATTGTTAACTATAGAAATTACATTATTGGTGGGGAAAGTTGTTGGGTAAAGTTATAATGAAAACAAGCAAAAGATCAAAATTTTGGACATAACCTTTCAGACCCATCTAAGACATAACCGATAATAAAAATTTTATTCTCATTCTTTTCCATTTTTTATCCTTCGAGAATCCGAATGTGACAGTTCAGGCGTCACTTCAGATGCCACGACCAACAAATGAAAAAATAAGAATGCAATAAATAAAATGTAATAAACAGATAAATACAATACGTAGTGCTAGCGAGGAGTGTGAAAATTGCTTCTGGATCACGTCAGAAGACAAAGAATTGCTTACCGAACTTCGAGGGTGCAACCGTAAGGCTTTGTTCCTTCAATATGATCTGTTCTGAACGAGCAAAAACTACCTGAGAACAGTCCAATGGCGTGGGGAGGTTCGAGAAGTCCGGATGCGTAGGATGTGGATGGCTGCTGCACAGTCGAAGAAAAATGTGTTTCCGTGTTGGATTGTCGATCATCACCTCTGGGCCGACAGCGTTTAGCTAAATTCGAACAGCTGTAGAGCGAGATCGCTTACCAATCGAATTTCACGTGTGATCGCAATTACAAATTTAGTATAGCGGCCAACATGTGAGAACCAGCTACATACTATGTGTCTGTATCTATCTTAATCCTAAGCACTTACACTGGACACCAGGCTTCTCAAGATCTGCAAATTCGTCGAATGCATCCCCATGTCGAGACACTTGTTGATTGTGGCATGTTCTAGACAACTCCTGAAACTCAGTTTGGAATTTTACATGGCACAAACGTTACTCATTTCTTCCTTGGATTCGGAGTTACTCATACATCATTCTGTGAGTAGCCGTTGAAGCTTCCCTCTGTTGAGACAGGAACACTTCCAGAAGGTTCACAAGGCGGAAGAAGCGGAGTAGCTGCTCGCCCACCGTCCTTAATAGTTTGACGATGCATTCATTGAACCACGACGAAAATTCAAAGCTGCTCCACAATTTCTTGCATTCTGCAGCGTTTCTGCGAAAAAAGAACTCACTGGTGCTTGAACGTTGAAGACGTTCCCTACGGGACGCATGAGTGTCAAGGAACGACTCGAAAGGGCTGCTATTCTGAAGCTGCTGTTCATCGAGACCTGAATTGCATCATTTCTTGTGTGTCGCAGGATATAGAGTAACAGGGCGAATCCAATATGCTGCCAGAAAAGAGAATAAAATTCCCACCTCAAGGTGAATACTAGCTGCAACCTCCTGGCTCGCAGCGCACGCCCTCTTTGGAGCGGGGCCAGCACTGCTGTCCTGCTGTCTGAACATTACCTTCTTCACTGGGTATAGCATTGTTCGTTTTGTGCTGGATGACTGAAAGGAGCAAACTCTTCAAGAGTGCAAAGGCTTGCTCTAAAATGTTGGTAATTTTGGAAATCGTACTCTGAATAGCGGAACCTAGATAATATTCACTTATTGCCAAATGTTCCGCATTGATCACTCGTTCTTTTTTCTTCACCTTCAATACTCGATTTGCTCCTGAGGGCCTTTAATACATTTCTGCACAGAGAATGTCTGACTTCAAACGTTTGCGTGAGCAAGAAGGTTGTGCAGAAGTGAAATTTTAAATCCCACAAAACGTAGAACAGAAAAGGAAATTGCCAGAATATGTAGTCTTAAAATGGAGAGCGTAGGACGGAAAACGGAAAATTCCGCACACCCCTGATGCGCAAGCGATTGAGGAGTGAACTCTAGATATCAAGTCTTAATGAGTCATTACCGACTACTCAATAAATATGCTCGAAAACCACGTGCTATCCCATGATGACTTCACCTACATCCACTTTCTTCCAGTCAGGGCGCAGCACTATGTAGGTGGTCATTGACCACCAGGACTTAGTAGCGTCCTGCAGATTCAGGGGGCTTAGCACCAATCTCTGGGGCGTAGCCAACCGCTAACCGGTACTGGTGTTGAACACAAGCAGATTCCAGAGAGACATCTCTGGAGGACCATCAAAATGGCTGAAGATCACTGTGGTCAATCATTTACTCCACACCTACGTCTACAATACCACTCTGGCGCGCTCCAGTGATAATCAGGTGTTGTTCAACCTGTAAGAGACGTATCATGTTGAAATTTTGACTGTAGATGCGCACTATACCAACAAGTATCCCCCCAAAGGGACACACTTTGTTTTTGAGAAATCGTCTCAGTTTTTGAAAAAAAACCGTCTTTAATGGTCAAAAAGTGGTTTTTGACCATTTTTTGACCATTAATGACGTTTTTTTTTCAAAAACGAAGACGGTTTGTCAAAAACGAAAGATGCCACTTCGGGGGAGAATTGATACCACTTAGACGCATTTCTTTTAGTTGACAGCCCATCGGAACACTTCTTCAAACAAGAGAAATTTCCTAGAAAAGCTCCGGATTTGGTGAAAAAACGCGCTCCAGTGACAATTTCTTGTATCTGACAGGTCCTATAACAAGTTTCAACGAGTTCTAGCGGGATCAAACAGTTCCGTACTGAGATCGGTTTTTCGATGATTTTAGCTTGAATTCGAGATGGTTTAGGCTGTATTCGCTAAATGGTACGCATTTCTTGCTGAAACTTCATTTGTCGTCTTCACTGACGACTGTTTAATTAAGTCACTTCTTTTTGCTACCTTCTTTTCCCGAAAGAACCCTAGTATGTAGGTACTTAGTAACCCATTTCGGAATCCGACTGGACTTAGTACTCCCCAACCGACACTGACCACCTAGTGCTGTGCCCTGCTTTCAGTGCTCTGTGCTATTATATTTTTGGGAGCTATATTCAGAATCAGCATGAGGAGAGCCGATATGGAAGTCTGCATAATATTTGAGGCTTCTGCCTGCCTCCATACGAGAGTTGCTAAATTTCCGCAAATCAGGGCAACCTGTCTTTTAGGTAGTCAGGAACCGAAACATGCCTTTCTCAGTATTAGTGGTTGCTTTGATATAGATGTCCTCGTCTCATTCCATGTTGTCATCTAAAAACATTTTTTTCAACACTCGTCAGCGATAGCTCTCAGTTTTTGTAAGAAGTGCAGTTTCTACTGACTTCGTAGAACAATGCACACCCTAATTTCTACGTAATTGTTACCGTACGCTTTTTGATGGCACTCCGAGATTCTCGTTCCAACCTGACTGAGCGAAAGGATGCAAAGGAACCGCAGACTGCATCTGTAAAACAATTTTTCTGGCATTAACATACAGTTTGCGTCAAAACTTTACGCCCATTCCAGAAGTTCGTCGTTCCGGAAGAGGCCCAGAATTTTCCGAGTAATGACTCCATTATACACAGATTACAGCTCACTGGGAAACCTCGAGAACTTTTGCTATGCCTTTTCTAGGCAATCCTCTATCTATTCTATTCGTTTTTTTTTGGAAAGTATACGACAGTTCAAAACTCTATGCCGAAACAAAACTTTATGCCGAAATTTTAACGAGTTTCTTGGGTGCGTGCAATGTTTTTACGCGTAGTGTATTAGTGCTCAACAATGGCAACCCAGGGGGGGGGGGGCGGAGTGGCGGACGCAGAAAGTGGGCGGGGAGGGGGGGGGCGGTGGGAAAAAAGTGGGGTCTCCGCCGTTTTGGGGACCCAGATGATAAAATTAATAAAAATGTTAATTATAATAACAAGATTTTTATTTGTATTGTAAAGTAATTGAAAATTTGGCGAACCATTCTCGGGGGGTGGGGTCCGCCACT
>KN726301.1:11807-42308 GCA_000816745.1 Ancylostoma duodenale
GTACTTCTTGCTTCGATCTAGTCGATAAAATCAGGTAAAAATGGCCATTTTTATCGACAAGACATCACTTCCGTAATTCTTGTGCAGAATCTTTTCTATTGAAGCTGGAAAGCTGAAACTTGGAAGCAAAGCACAGCTAGGTAGGATCCATAACAAGACTTTTTTCGTCTTAGAGGGATGAGCAGGACTGGCAGTATCTACGAACAAACATGACTGTCCAAAATTCAGCCTCGTTCATGGCTTGGCCTCGAGACATGGCTGCACTACTACTAAAAGGAATACACGGATTCCCCAGCACAACGATCTCCCCTCTACGACCCCCCCCCCCTTTTATTCGCCCACCACATGACCCCCCGTTGATAATTTATCAACACACGCTTGACCCTGATCGACATGTCAACTTTGCAGCGCCGCAGGCATGAATAGTAACTACACTTCTCTGCGACTCCAAAGAATTTTGGACGATGTGGATCTGCGCAATTTATCAACTAGTGGAAGTACAAGCCGATTATCTACCAAATCACATGCGTAGACATATGATATTTTTGCTCTTGTCTACGAAGACACCTCTCCTTTCTTGTCATCTTTTTGTTTTGTAGCGCCGGAATGGGCCGGTTGATGCGGTAACTTCTTTTGAGTTAGTGCATAATATCTAACATTTGTGTATTGCACGGGCAAGAGGCATTATTTGCCACATCGCCGATATTTTGATGGACCTCGCTCAGATACTTACTTAGGATACTTAGGCGACCCGTTCCTCGGCACGTCGGTTGGCCTTGCGCGGGTCCCAACTTCTCTTTCATATCGATCGGTCTTGAGCCTTAGTCGACCAGTGGACCTTAACTGAACCGGATGCACCGCTGTTGTTTCGATAAGCCAACGAATCGTACCACCTTACAGGAGGTCGACCGCGTGGTTGCCTACTGTTGCGAGGATACCATCACAGAACCGCAGAACTCCATCGACCATCCAAGCATCTCAGAAGACGTCCTGCGTACCGATTTTTCGACTCACCGGCGTGAAGAACAGCGTCACGGACCATCGACATTGCTGTGACATGTGATTTATGCAGATGACGCTTTCGCTGCTGACGCAAGGACAGCCCAAGCATGCGAAGTTCAAGTGAGACCTGGGTCGAGCGAAGCTGGGTCTCGGCGACTTTTGTCAGCGTCCACGTTTCGCTCGTGTAAACAGTAACACAGGGCTGGCAGCACGGTCGAGTTGAAGAGATCCGCGCGTAGCTCCTGGTTCCTGGTGTTCTCGAATACGCTTTTAATCGAATTATAAGCGGCCCAGCCTGCTCGTCGTCTCCTCGCAATCTCGGTCTCGATTTCGTTCTCCATGTTTAGCAGGCGTCCGAGATAGACATATTCGCTGACGTCCTCGAGGGGATGCCCTGAAGGTATACCGGCTGCTGACTAGGAAATGCGCTTCGCATGACCTTGGTTTTTGTCGTGTTGATGTTGAGGCTTGCTCTTCTTCCTTCTTCATCCAGCAGTCGAAGCATTTCAGAGGCATCGTCCGGTGACCTCGCTATCAGCACTATATCATCTGCGAAGCGTAGATGGTTTAGCCGCTTTCCGCCAGTGAGCACCCCAAAGGTGCTCCAGTCGCAGTTGCGAATGACCGACTCCAAGCACGCTGAGAATAAATTCGGTAAAACTGGGCCGCCTTGACGAACTCCTTTCTCCACAGGTACTTCGATATCGTTGAGAAACGGCCAAAACACCGTGGCGCATCCCGAGTGGCACTCACTCAAAACCCTCGTGTACCGCATCTCAATACCCTGTTTTTTATAGCGTTTTCCAGACCTTGACCGGCTCCACTGAATCGAATGTCCTTTTGTAGTCGACAAATGTCAGCACTAGCGGTTCTTGGTATTCTCGGGCGGCTTCGATCAATCGACAGCAGGTGATTATGTGATCCAGTGTGCTGAACCGGAATCCTGCCTGTTCTACCGGTCGAGCTTCGTCCAGCGTTCACCAACTGCGCGTCAGGAGGCAACGCGTGAGAACCTTGTATAACATTAACTGTAGCGTGATAGGGCGGTAGTTCTCCAAGTCTTCTTTGTCTCCCTTTTTGAGAAGAAGAATGGTCGAGGTCCGCTTCCAAGCTACTGGTACTTCGCACTTCGCACGGTAGTGGGAAAACCGTCTTGCCAGTGCGGTGTACAGCGTGGGTCTGCAGAGGTTCTACTACAATTCCATCAGCAATAGGGGCTTTTCCTCGTGGCATCTCCTCGATCGCATGTCGCACCTCTGACGGAAGAAACGGCGGAACCTCTTCTCCGGAGCTCAAAACATTAGTAGTTTGGCTCAAAGAAGACCTGAAGAAGGCAGAGTAGAAGTTCACCATGATGTTCTCCATTCCTAGTCGAGATGTACAACGCGAACCATCTGGAGCTTTCATACATGGGATCGATAGACAATGTTCTGCTAGCGCACGCTTTTCCACCTTCAGGCTGCGCTTACTGTGGGCGGCATCAAGAAGACGATTTCTAACGAAGTTTGCGTGGCCCTCAGCTAGCCTTTGCCTGCAGAGTCTGCTCAGGATTGCGTACTCTACCTGATACGCTTGTCGATCCATGTGCCTCTGCTTCTCAAGAAGGGCGCGAGTGCTGCTGGAGATTCGTTGCTTGACGATAGTTTCAACCATGTGGGTGTAATCCTCGTTGACCTCGTCCACCATCTCAAAGGCCTCCTTAGCACTAATGGCACTGACCTTCTCCTCGTCTAAGACAGTTTGTCGCGGGCGCCTCGAGCGTATTCGGGCTAAGTGGACTTGTCCTCGGTCGAAATGCAGCCGAGCTCGAGCGTAGGCTTGGATGATGGAGACATTGATGTCCTTTGAGAGCGATGCTGTTAGTACAGCCAGTCGATGTCCATGGAATGTAAAGTTTGGTGCCACGATGGAGCCCACTCCTCTCGACGTTGAGCCAACTTTGCAAGCTCCTAGAAAAACAGCGGTACCGTTGTTCCATGTGCACGTCAGAGACTCCTTTCGTTTCCTTTCACTTAGTCCAATAACGTCGTAATTAGTCCGTTGTGCTTCCTCAATTAAAACCGACAGCTGAGCGGACGAGTTTAAAAAAAAAGCGGCCGAACGCTGCGACAGATGTATGTGTAAGCATTCAGATGGCTCACTCGTATCCGTTTCCCATGGTAGCCTACGGCCCAGAGATTTCTTCGCATTCGGCTGTGTGCGGATCCAGCGCTACCTGACTGGGCAGGGAGAGCTTGCAGGGGAGTAAGGCGAGTGGTTGAAGTTGTGGAAGCGATGACTGGTGGCGTGGTTGCTCCGGCTTCGCCATGCTGGGGCTAGGCGCAGAGCCGCCCATTCACGCGCGAGGTGCGCGAACTGCGTGGCCGGTGTGCCGTTGGCCGCTTCCCGGACGGATCCGGACGGCGTTCACCCCTGTGAGGTGGCACATGAAGGAGATCTCCATGAAATATGCTTAACCATGCCCTTTTTCTGTTGGTTTTCTAGCGTTGCATCAGCACATGCAGGTCTGACGAATAAAGATCCAGAGCGATTAATCATCACAAGGAGAGGGAGTCACGCAACCTCCCGTAATCTCAGGTGCCGTTATGAGTGAGTTATCGCGGATACCACGTCCAAAGCCGAAATTTTAGGATTGAATTATTCCCTCTTCTTGCTTTCGGCCAGAACAAACGATCTTGATACATAGAGTGGCCTGGTCCGTTTTCCGTTAGTAAATACATAGTGGTCCAGAATTACGAAGTCAATTATGTTAGATTATAAGATTTCGCAAAAGTGTCGTTCACCAGTACGTCGAAGATTAGAGAAAGTGGGGAACAGAAAACATCGAAGTGACCACGAACACTAACTACAGTCTGTTAGCTCAGGTAGTGCACCAGGGTGGACTTTGTGTGCAATTGCGACCGCAGAGGTTTCGGCTGGCCGATCGGCTTTTTCGATCAATTTTTAAACTTTCTTTTATAGGTTTTGATATGTTTTTGATATGTAGGTGATGTGATTCCTTCTACTTCGATGTTTCGATACTGTCTTCGACGAAACCAGCCGATCTGCCGGCCGATGCCACTGCGGTCGCAATTGCGGACAAAGTCCACCTTGGTGCAACTCCTGGGCTAACAGACTGACTGTACCATGGTGAAAAGATCCAAGATCACGTGAGGTACGCCAAGATTCGGAACTCTCTGAGCGCATACATCGAATCGAATCACCATTACTGACTGTGTAATGAGGGAAATTGTCCTTGGAGATTCAAGGAGGAGAACTTGTAAGAATCAATAGACCCACTTTCTTACCTAAACGCTGAAAACGAAGTGAAAGAAGCCCGAACAGAAGCTTTTGCACTAATTTTGCACCCGATGCCGCGACCGCTTCCTATTATAGTACTATCCCCATTGTTCATTCATGTAAATTCTCGGCGTGGTAGATTTTCAATAACGGAACCTTGCTTTGCTCTCATAAAATTGTTCAATCCTTCAAACGCTTCCACAAAGGTGGAATTATCTGTGGAGTGACTACATCCGCGCCACCGTAGGCGTCTACTTCAGGTCTTTCTCGGACATTCCACGGATTGGAGCCCAACCGACTCCGCCCACTCTTATCACTAGCAACGCAATAGCAACTGCAGTTGCTGCAGCAACGGTGGGTGCTATTGCGCTGCTGCCAGCAACCGACGGTTGCTACTGAGTTGCTATTCGGGCCACATATGTTCCAACATTGCCGCCATATGTGGTCCGAATAGCAACTCAATAGCAACCGTCGGTTGCTAGCAAGTCTTTCTCATTCTTCACTCGTCATTGCTAGCAAGTCTCATTCTCAAGTCGTCTCTCGCCGAGTGCGGTCGATTTCCTTTCTGTCTGATCACCATGCCCGCTACTCGTAAATCCTCTTCAACTGCAAGAACTGCTAAGGCTTATTCTCAACCAACGGTATCGGTGGCACCTGCAATCGTCTCTCAAGGTCCCGGATCCGACAAGGAAGAGGTAATCCGTAAGCTTCAGGTCATACTCAATGACAAAGCTCCCGAAGCTCTTTCTTTAATGAATCAATTATTGCAACTCCTGAGGCCTAACCCCCAGGAAATTGTTGAGGAGGAAATGAACAAATTTGTCGCCGCTGATGGGAGAATTCATAAAATATGGAGGTAGGTCCTGCTTGCGGATGATTGAAAAACATCATGTTTGGAACAGAATTGTCAAGCTGCTTTCTAACGCTAGATCTGTTCTTTTGGTGAGTCTTCATAATTTTGGACCACTCTGTATATCGGACGTTTGTGTTACCTAGCTGCAAGAAGTGGGTTTCATTAGATTTCTCTATGAAGCGCACTTCTCGCGATGTACGGAGAGAGCGGAACCAGTGAACGTGATATCCAGCAGATCAAGGATACGCACAGGGCGCGAATCCTTGGCTGAATATCAGATATAACTTGGGTATCTTCCGAAATAGGACGGGGAACTAATCATTCTAAGCTCTGCGTTTCCTTGGTAACGCCGTTTTTTCCCTTTTGATTTTAGCACTCCTCAGCATCAACTTGCCTTCAAGAACACCGGATCTATTCTACCTCTACCTATGCTACAATTATCCTCTGTTGCTAGCCGTATTAGAAGCCAACTTTTTACCTATTACTTCCAGCCAACAGCCTCGCATATCACCATTATCATATATCTACTGTTACCATACTTAGCCGATCCGTTCCACATAAGAGTAAGCGTTGAGCATTTCCGGATACGCTAGTGTCATTACGCCCACGGAAATTAGAACCGCTCACGGATCTACAGCCGAACGACCGAATGACAGAAGAAGTATCCACTGAAAGATCTGACCTCGTCGCGTCCATACCGTCCCAGGTTGCGGGTGGAATAGGGCCAATAGTAGGAGAGGTGGTCGCCAAAAAATTCAAAGAGGAATCTTTAGGGGCACCTAAGAAACCATCGATCCCCGTGCTGTCGCATCCCGGACTCAACAATCAGGCCATACTCCTGTCCAAGTGGATACACGGAAGATGCCAAAAAAGAAAAGCTGAATAATTTAAAGAAAGGCCTAAAAAGACGTCTAACCATGGCAGTAGGAGTGGACATGGACGCCTCAATATTCCACTTCGCTGGCGCATACGACAAAGTGGAAGCCGTGATAGATCAGACAGATGACTTCGGCAAAGCCGTTGCCGAGAATCTCAAGCGTTCGGCAGCAAGAAAAGTCAGTGAAGCAAAGAAGAGAAAGAGGGCGGAACCGCAGCCCTTTCGAAAAGGCGGGTTTTCCGAGGGAACTGGCGGATCCACATTTAGGTTCCAGACGTTACCTCAGCTAAATTTCACCCAGTTCGACGCACATCAATTCGCGATACCGCAATTCTTACCCGCGCCGTCCCTCAATCGAGGGCCTTTCTATTCAGCACCGATTGCGAAAACCTTCAGCCGAGCCCCCAACTTTCCGCAAAGGGCCTGCTTCAACTACAATCAAAGTGGGCACATCGCAACCAACTGCCCATTTCGAAAGCCCCAGCAATAAAATGTTCATAGCAGGCGAGTTGAAGGAGCACAAGGAATTCTGGTACTCACTATAAATTTCTAACTTAGTAAAAGACTGGATTCCCGTAGGATTCAAGGCTAATTTTACAGGCAAGCCAGCAACACAAATCCATACGCGAAACAATAGGGCTTCGGCCGAACGAGAAAAGGATTTCGTGGACGAAGAGATAATCACGCTGCTCCACACGGGAGCCATAACGGAATTCGAGAGCAAACCCACCGTAGTTTCTCCACTGTCAGTTGCTGTAGGTAAGAAGAAAAGGCTAATTTTGGCCCTCTGGTGGTTCAACGATTACGTAGCAAAAGAGAAAAAAAATACTAAGACATGACTAAAGCGCTGGACATCCTTAGGAATTCCAACTTTTCAGCAACTTTCGATTTTAAATCCGCTCATCACCACGTCTCTATCCATCCGGACGACCAAAAATCCATCGGGTTTGAATGGAGAGGGAAGTTTTTTGATTACAGAGTGTTACCGTTTGGCTCTTCCTCGGCTCCCTTCATCTTTTCCAAAAATTTCAAGCCTTTGCTGATCAGATGGCGAAGATTAGGCATAGATATGTCTCTATGTCTCGATGATGGCTTGGTGTGCGGAAAGTCAGAATTAGACGTGTTCCAAGCGTTGAGAACTATAAGAGGAGATCCGGAAAAAGTACGCGTGACACTCGTTCTAGAAAAATGTGTGATAGAACCAACCCCAGTGGGTAAATGGCTAGGTTTCCACATAGATCTGAGAGCAAATACGTTTTCTATGTCCAAGGATAGAATAGTAAAAGATATGCGACAGCTTGAAGGCTTACAGAGCCTTGAAAGACTCTCTCCGCGAAAGAGATGTAGAACCATCGGTATGATAAATTCAATATGGATAGTTATAGGTCATGAAGCTATGATTCACTTACGCGCTATGAACGATAGGGTGATACACTCATTGGTCCCTCTCGACTGGCGTGGGCAAAAGGACGAAGACGAGCAACACGAAATCGACTATTGGATCCACAGACTAAAAGAAGGTGAGTTTTCCAGAAGCTTAGATATTGACTACGAGCTGCCATCAATATTGATATCCACAGACGCGTCGGCACTAGTGTTAGGAGCGGTAATTATGTCAGGAAATTTTGAACAAACCACAGCAGCGAACGTTCCCGTGAAAATGCAGGGCCAATCTAGCAAGTTCAGGGAAATGCTTGCGGTAAAGTTAGCCATCAACACCTGGAAGCACCCATTGAGCGGGAAAAAGGTGGAGTTAAAGGCAGTGTATCACCTCGTTTCGTGGGATGTCGATAACAACAGACTCTATATCTCCTCGTCACGCTTTTTCCAATGATGTACATCATAACGCATAAAAGTGACGGCAATCCGTATTCGGAGGGTCCGAAAGTGTAGTTCAGGGACCACTTGGGCGGAGCGGTCCGTGAGTGTGCTGGCTGCCTACCACGGCTGCAGCGTTGGCCATCACGTCCAGACGTGCCTGATCGATAAGATCAACGGCTTTACGTGTCCATTCGGGACGACAAACTGTTCCAAACCCCGTCCCGAAAACGATTTGAAAAATGGGTTTGGAGGCTGTTTTGTAATATTTTATGTATACCGCTGGGTTTAGCGCATCGACGAGATTCATGATCCGCCAAAACCTAAAACAAACCTAAAACACGAAACGAGGTGACACACTGCCTTTAAGGACGGATAACCAGAGCGTGGCAATCATACTGGAAAAAGGCAGCCCCAGTCCCATTTTGCACAAAACCTGCCATGAGATCATACAAACATTGAATCAATACAGCATTCGCGTAGTGGTAAAATGGATCCCTAGGGAGATGAACTGGGAGGCAGACATCGCGAGCCGCCGCATCGATCTAGATGATTGGGGCATCAATCACGCAATAGCCGAAGCCATCCAGAAGAGATGGGGTACAGCTTGCTCAGACATCTTCGCGACGTTTTCGAATAAGAAATGCAAGGGCTTTATAGGTAGAGAGTGGTCTGGGGACGAATCTCAGGTAGCCCGAGATGCGCTGACAGCAGAAAACATGGACGAGCGGGCTGCTATGGGTTGTACCCCTACCGAACCTAATCCACTCGGCCATGCGGAGGTTGGAACTTGCTGGAGGAAAAGCCACAATCGGCATGCCATACTGGGGTCACAAAGTTCGTTCTCGGCACCAAAACAATTGGGAGGCGAATGGATAGATCAGGTGCGCGACGCGGTCTTCCTACCGACAGGTCCAAGACCGACCAAACCGCAAGTGGAGCGAACATATTCCTGCAAAGAACGGGGTGGTTCAACGACGCTATCTCCAGATCCCTCACCATGGAAAATGGCATATATCTGCTCGCAGACGAAAAAGGAGGGGAGTGGTCGTCCAACATCCAACGCTCCACTTGCGGTTTGGTCGGCGTCAGAAATTAAAAGGTTGTGTCGCACAGTGGGCATTCGTCCACTTTCTCCACATTGTTTCAGGAGAGGAGGTACAACCCATGCGCTCGCTCGATAACGGCACGGAAACGGCAGCAATCCAAAGAAGAGGGAGATAGAGGAGCACGGTATCGACAAGGCTCGACGTAAACACATCAGTACCGACACAAGGAGGACCAGCACCACTCCCCGAAAACTTACTGCACGAGAAACAACGTTAAAAATAAGAAAAAATGATAAAGACTTTCTCTAAAATCAAATAAATCGTTATTCGTTATGCATTTCCTACTTGTCCGTTATACTCACTATTGTTTGCGTTACTAAGCAATAGAGCCCAGCAAGCTATTTCCTGTGGGGTAATCTTTCCCAAGCTCGACACGGCAATAATAGAAAGTGTTCCTCTGATCTCGGGAAAGTCACTGGTACGGCAGCACCAGTGAGGACGAGGTCCGAGGGGTTATCTAGGCTGCCTAAAACCAGAAGGACTATGATGACGGTCTGTACCTTCAACGCACGCACGCTTGCCTCGGAGGCTTCCATCGAGGATTTGATGATGCAGGCCAGGAAGATCAGGTACGACATCATCGCATTGACCGAGACGAGGAGAAACCGGCCACTGAACGCCACCTTCGACACTGGAGAAGAACTGTTCCTTGGAATCTGCGAGTAACATAGCAATGTTGGAGAGGGGTAGACGAAATCAGTTTTTTTTAACTCGCAGATTTCAATCTGAAAAAATTCTGTTCATGTGTATAAGCGGGTTTGAAATCGGACTCCGTCCACACGCTGCCACGGTGAGCGGTTGGATCACTACCTAGCTCTACTATTTCTGCGTTCCACCCCATAAACATCTGGCTCTTTCATTAGGACTACAATACTGTTCTCTTCTGGAATTCACTCGCACAGCCTTGAGTGGCAAGGAGGCAAAAAACCCTTTCAGGATATTCAAAAACTTGCCACTTTAGAAGGTAATCCAGTGGTTGTACTTTGAACGCTGCCTTGCTGGTCAACTTGATAAGATCGATATGAGGTCCCCCGCTCGCGGTTGTTCTCTTTCAGCTAAAAGAGTGGACACAGTGTCAAGTTCGCTGACTACATCGGAAGGTCAGAGTGGATTGTTGGACCAATTTCAAACTCTCGTGGGAAATGGAAAAGTTCCGAAGTATGTGAAGCTCGCTGTGAAGCTGTAAAAATGATACCCGATTCCACCCTACCCTATCAAGAAGTAGAAAGACGTGGATCATTGGTAATTAAGGGGATTCCTGAAATGGACAGTCCATACGCGAGTGCTCGTTCTATGTATGATTTTCGCAGTGTCTGTAACGTTTTAGATTGCTTGAATGTTGAGTGTAACCCTGTGACTCTCTATAGATTAGGAAGGCCACAAAAACACAAAAATAGGTTAATTAAGGTTGTACTACCATCAAAGATATTTCAGCGTATTGCCATTGAACGTGCACCAGAGGATCTAAACAGGTGGAGGGTGGCACGTGATATTCGGGCATTCGCACCTTGAGGTGATGCAGTGACATCGTCACAGGAGCACAATCTTGGGACGGATACCAGCATTGTTCCCAGCCGTGCAGGTTCCCGTGCAATTTTACCGACATTTGTTCTGCCTTAGCCAGTATACATTGAACGAGTCTATTCGCTTCGAAATGCAGCGTGGATGAGCGGTGTGAGACCTTTCTGTCGATATTGAATGAAATCATTGAGCGCCATGTACCGGGGATATTGGTTTCATCCTGGAAATCTGTTCGGCTACCTGAATATCTGCAAAACATGTTAGAGCATCGCAGCTGTATGCTCTATGAAGCTAAAAGGATGAACAGTTGGTCTGAGTACAACTCTTTTTCTGAAAAATTTTCTAGACAGTTGGGAAAATATAATATGAATGTGGAGAAGAAAATTGTAGAATCTAGCAATATCAAGAATTTCTACAGATATCTGAATAGAAAGGTTTAGGAGAAATCTCATGTTGGTTGCCTGCAAAGTTCTGGCGTGATAGCAACATCGGACAAGCGAACATGTTAGCAGAGCAATTTGCCAAATCTTTCCAAAAGGATGATGGAACTCTTCCCCCAATCCATTTTCACGTTAGCCAACCCATGAAAGATTTTCCGTGGTTTTACTCCACTCAGATTTATGAGTTATTAATGAAATGGCCAAAATCTACCTAAGTGAGCCCGGATTTCCCACCTCTATTCTTTATCCAGAAAGTAGCTAGTGCCACATGCGGGCCCTTGGCGTACATTTTTAATCAGTCCATCATGTATGGTGAGGTACCACTACGTTGCAAGCATTCTTTCGTTACTCCCGTACTGAAAAAATGTCCCGCTTCTGATCCGAGCAATTATCGTCCTGGTAATATTACCTCCTTGTTCTGTAGATTATTTGAGAAAGTTCTTAAAAGGCATGTAATTGCTCACCTCAACATAAATAAGATTATTCCGGCAAACCAACATGGATTTGTTTCAGGACGTTCCATTGAGGCTAATCTCATTGAGTGTCTAGACGATTGGACTGAAGCTTTTGATAACAAACTTGCGTGCAATTTGATTTATTTTGACTTTGCCAAGGCATTTGATCGTGTCTCACATAAAAAATTGATGCACAGACTGAGAGCTCTGAAGTTCCATCCAACTGTCCTTACTAACAGAACGTTTCAGGTGAGAGTTGGAGAAACATATTCTGGAGTAAGAGAGGTTGGGAGTGGCGTATCACAGGGAGAGTTTTGTCACCCGTTCTCTTTAATATCTACACGGCTGACATCCCAAACATGTTCTTCGATATTGGAGTGGAGAGCAAAATCTATGCAGATGACGTGAAAATCTACGGAGTGCTGTCAGGATCGGCTGATGCCTTCCGCCTTCAACAGGCCATTGATAGGATGGTTGTCTGG
Source organism: Ancylostoma duodenale (assembly GCA_000816745.1). NCBI lineage: Eukaryota > Metazoa > Nematoda > Chromadorea > Rhabditida > Ancylostomatidae > Ancylostoma > Ancylostoma duodenale. The sequence goes on from KN726301.1 coordinate 23,644, forward strand.
TCGAATACTTGGCACTTGCCTCTGTCTCCTCATAAAACATCTTTCATGCGACTAAGTCCTAGGTCGTTGGTGCTACCATTGCACGTGTACAAAATTGAGGGAGCTGACATCTCAGCGGTTACATCTATCAAAGACCTCGGATTTACCTACAATAATAGGCTTGATTTTTCTGAGCTCATCAAAAACCGGTGTAAATTGGCTTTGTCAAGGACTTTCCAGATCTTCAAAGCCCTATCGGTTAGGAGCAAATCTATCCTTATTAGAGCTTACAAAGCCTATGTGCGCCCGGTAGTTGAATCTAGCGCAACCGTGTTCAATCCTACAAGGAAGAAGGATATTTATGCCATAGAGAGGGTACAGAATAATTTCACTTGGAAAATACTCGTAAGGGCAGGGGGATTTCTGTATTCTAGAAATCCGAGAGCGTCAATCAGGAATAAATATCTAGGGGTCCCATCCCTGGAATCTCGGCGTAAAGTATTTGATGGCTGTTTGCTTCATAAGATTCTGCATCCAGCGTTTTCTGAGGAACCGAAAAATTTCTTTAGAATGGCTAGATCACGCACAAGAGGTAAATAGTTCACTCAAAATTTCACTGACTCGGCCGGAAACGAACGTCAGAGCTAGATCATTAACAATCCGGGCAGGTAGCGCCTATCTTCGGATAACTAAAAACTTTTCCTCCACCCTCACATTGAGTCAGTTCAAACGCCATGTGAGTAGAGTTTTGTTGAAGTACGAAATTTCCTAGTTTTTTTTGAAACCGATTTCTTTGAGGTATTATTGCTGTACTCATCATTTTGCTACTCTGTATTGTTCTGTTCTATTTTTCTTTTTACATGTCCATAGCGGCATTTTGTAACGTTTGCCTTTAGCAGGGGTAATAAACTTATACTTATACTAAACAAGTAAAAAGGAGTATAAAGAAGTTAATGTGAAACTTTACTCCAAAAGTACCTTCATCTAATAGTTTATGAGTACGAATACGGTAGTTTCAGAAGAGTAAGTACACCTATCCGTGCTTTTATCGTTGAAGATCGACGCCATGATACAAATTAGATAGCGAATTCGTGATGAGGACGTCAAATTATCACAGTTTACAAAATTTCAAAAGATTCTGACAAATGTGGTAGCTACCGTATGCGCTTGCAGCACCTCGACTCCGGGTATTCTCCTCCCACCCCCCAGTTGCTGCTCCACCTCTCGCGGCAGAGTCCGCTTAGCTTGCTCGTGATATCTTGTGCATTGTACTGGAACTCTGCCATTCCTCGACGCAGCTATCAGGAGCAAGATGAGCGGACTTTTCCGCGAAAGGTGGAGCAGCAACTGGTGGGTTCGACCTCGACTCCGGGTATTCTCTTCGTGCTTTGCCTGAGACAACGTCGAGAACTGGCAGAGCATGATGAGACGTTTGACCGTATAGGTTACAGATCAAGCAACTTGAGTCACTTTCAGACCTCTGACGACGACGGTCGAAACTTAAAATCAATAAAGATCCACCGTAATATAAAGATCCACCCTGGTGTGGCAAAACCAAGTGATACTGTTCATCAAGTTCTAAAATGCCCAGGTTTAAAGATGAAGGAACATGGAAGTTATTGCAAAATATTTCCTAAAACCGTCGATTTTTTCAAACTTAAATAACAGCTTTATTTAGATTTAAATATTTTATAGCGCTGAATCCATCATCTTGTGTATTGTATTGGAACTCTACAATTCCTCGACGCAGCTATCTGCGAGCCACGCCACCGTCTTGCGCGCATATCCACAGGTGTGGCAGCACGTCTCTGAACCAGGTTCTGTTTTCCACGCACTGCTGCACTGGTCCGTTTTCACATGGCCGTTTGGAGCTCCCTGTATGCACATACATTCCGCGTCTGAATCATTGTCAGTTCGGTGCGCACGAGAAGAGCGGGTGGATCTCTGCGTCTTTTCTGCGTATCTACACCAGGGATGAGCGGATACAAGGCTTTCCACAGCCCAGATAACGATGCGGGTAACGGATACGCAAGAAATGACCGCATAACGGATACCGGATATCGGATGACAGATAACTGATTCAGATTCTACAAGACACCATCATCTATAATATGAAAAATATTAAAAGTGGGATACTTTATCAGTATCAGTAATTCATGCTAATTCTTCGTCTTGTTGATCATCAAAACTAGCCATTCTGACCATGACACGCATGGCGTCATTACGAAGAAATGTAAGCATAGTAACTACAGTTCGCCATAAAAAAGAACAGCCTCCAGTGAGATTTGGATATTTGCTAAATTGATTGGCACACTAGTTGTTTGAGGTGATATGTGTCTGTGTCTTTTTCAGTACAAAGGTGTACTCCCTGAAGGCTGGTCCTCCCAAAGTTTTGTTTTATGGTGGAGGGAGGGGACTGAAGAGAGCGGATATCTTTCGTGGAGTTCTGGAAAACCTTCTAAGACTGACCGACTATTATAATCGTATTGATTCTCAAACGCTGTCTGATCAGTTGATTCAGGAATTGGTAGAAACAGTAGACTCCAATGAATATTCGAAATAAACCTTGCGAGGAAGAGGTACCGCTTATCGGTGAGTTGCGACGTGACCAATTTCAATGTTGTTAGTGGCCAAACATTTCCCAACCTTTTCGACAATTCCACAAGTAGACAATGGTTTCGAGGTTATCGCCTCACTTTGTCGGACGAACCGTAAAATATGAGCAAGAGCATTTCCTTTTGGGCAGGTACAAGTCTGTATTATTTTCCCCTACCTTTCCACAAGATTCTAAAGCACTGATGACTTGGAACGCCCAATATTGAGTAGTAGCGCTTCAAATGGAGGCTCCCCTCTGTTGAGAATGTGCGAAATGAAGCCACTATTTTGAGCCTTGTCTGCACCGTTATCCGGCGCCAAAAGCCCGGATAACGGTGCGGATAACGGATAGGCGAAAACCTACGGATAACTGCAAAACGGATAACCGGATACGGATAATCGCTGCTCTATTCCCTCATACAAGGTAACTCGTACAAACCCCACCCTTGTTTCGCCTTGAGAATTCTTTCAATGTGCTAAGAGCATGCTTCATACGATTGTGTCAAGTAGGTACCGTCACACTTCCCGGGTGGACCATACGGCAATCATTTTGACACTGACTGCATGTGATCCATCCAAATCTCATATGTCACCTCCTGGACCAGAGTTAGGATCCCTTCAAGATCTCAGATGTCACACTGAAACTCCAAACCAGATCGATTGTGTTGGCTGTACAATTTCGAAAATTCCCTAAAATTTCTACACATAAATTTTCGACCGCTACCAACATGATAGTTCTCCTTCCCCAGTCTCCAATTTTTCCCAGGACTCGGCGGGGACCCCGATACAATGCCTCCCTTGCTTTCACTCTTCAACGGCCCCGGCTTAGTTCGCGGACAGCCGTGCTGGGGCTTGAGAGTGTACGGTTTTTAATCATGCGCATGTTTGCAGGTCTATCGGCGTGAGGAGTGCACATCGTAACGAACTACTGCTCAGCACTTTTAAACGTGAAAACTCTGGTAGATGTTGACGTAAACATAGTGTGCCGACAATATTCTAATTTCTGTTCCAAACAACTCTCTTTCAATGAAAGACCCCGTATTTACAGAGGTTCTTCCAAGCATACATGATTTGCAGCACGTAAGCATAATTCATATTACATATTGTTCTGAAGCCCGCGCTCATGTTCAAACTATAAATCAACATGCATGGTTGACATATCCTTACTATCGGCGTGTTGCGACAATAATTGCAGCTTTGCGGTATGTACAAACAAACATATTTCTTTACCTAATCTGATCCACTTAAGCTGACTTGTATAACCTCTCTGCAACGTTTCTTCTTTCCCTTCAAATACTGCTTCAATATTCTGGCCAGCTGTTTTATGGACTTCTTTACAGAGGGTTGCGAAAAAGTAATGAGCTGAGGCGATTTTCTGGTGATTATGCTGCACGAGCTCAAACTCGGACATTCTGCAGCGGAGGCAACCCGTAATCTAGCACTTGCCTTCGGCTCGAGATCTCTTCCCAAATGGACGTCTAGGTGTTGCTTCGCTGGGTTTTCTTCCAGCAATTTGAATACCGAAGGCAAACTCAGTCGTGGTCGAAGAATGTCATTAAACAACCAAGCACTAAGAGCAGCCGTAGAATCGAAACTAAATGCTAACACTCGAACGTTGGCAACAGACCAGGATGCTCACTTCACCACGGTTTCAAAACATCAAACAAAACATGAACAGAAATGAATTTCTGTTCTTTAGAATGCGATAGGCCTCATACTTCAAAACTCCCCCGCTAAAAATTGACGCAGCCAAGCATCAAGGTTCTTTCCCAGACCTTCCCCTTTTGCTTTACAAAAGTTTACAAAATCTTGTGATCTCATTTCCCACTGTACAGGTATAAAAGTTTCTCTAAATGGCCCAGAAGTGTACTAAATATGTACGATTTTATTCCGACTAATGAAAATGTGTTCAAGTCGATTGTAACATTTTGAACTGGAGAGTCCGTTTTGGCAACTAATTCTGCAACATACTGGCACACGAATCGTAAACACCGTGTTAGACAGGTCTCATCTGTTTTAAATCTTAAGTGCGATCTTGAACCCAATCCGACCGAGTTCTGCTGGGAACGAAGTGTTTTTGTAAAAAAAAAAAAAACTGACGAATTTTGCGAGCAGACATCCCACTGTGACATTTGAAGCACACTGAATTTTCTCTTGATTTACTTGAATGACTTGTCTAGTTATGGGTCAATGATTGGATTCTCTGATGTGTTTGGGACTGTTCCTGAACTCCAGCGGTTTTTTTTCGATTATTTAACTCTTTCCGAAATTCGCTTCTTTTCATCAATAACGAAACACTGGAGGACAAAGCAAAACATATTCGAGATCCGCAATAAAAAGCTAATGAAACGGGCACCATTATCGAATGTTCGTATCAGTCCGCATTCAAAAAGAGGATCGGTGAAACCCAGACGACGAAATACTACATGGAATTTGCCGGATTTCAGCACCATATCGATGTTTAGCGAATTTGAATATCCTAATTTGCTGTGGAAGCTCAGGGTCAAGAATTTTCCAGGATGATACATTGGAATAGCCAGTATCTACTAATATCAAATAGAAACAGACCACTTTATCATCATCCTATTCACTAACCACACCTTTTTTGTGCAACAAATATCAGTGGACCATCCCCTTGTATTCATCGCACACTTGTGTCAACTCCCTTGTGAAATTCTGAAAATTCACGAACGATGAAATGAAGAAAGTGGTGAATGAAGTACATCGTTTGCGCTCTGGTTCGAACTTAAAAATTGTCTCTCAAGATGATGATGAGAAGCCGAAGGTTGGAGAGAAATTCATTGAAACACATTTGAATGCACGATGAATTGCTCACATGTCACTTAAGAAAAGAGAGAATTGCAAAAATAAGACAAGAGAAGGTTTAAACAGTGCAGTAGGACACGCATATTTAAGCCTCGCTTCCATCATCTCCTCCGTCATCCATTGGTCCTGGAAATAATTGTAAAAGGCTGACATAACAGAAAATCTTTGAGGAAAAAAAACTATTTGGAAGTTGGTAGAAAAGAGTTGGTTCGTAATTAGTGTGAAGAAACTTGGCTCAGATACACTTCACCTTACAAAACGCTGGACGAAATTGTACTTTTTTTAAGTGGATATGCCAAAACACGGGATGAAATGAACAACATGTATGGTGCTAACATCAGAATAAATAGTTATTCTTTAGTGTATATACTTCGTACTGTAGCCAGGTGCATTAAACAGGATATGACGGACCAGACGGAGCTGTCGATGACCCGCAGTCAACAGCAACAGCCGACGTCCCCACCTATTCCAGTCACAGCAATCCTCAAAAACCCTAGTTTTTCTTTCGAGCAAAACCAGTTTTGATGGAGGAAAATTCATCTCCTTGAAATTTAAGAAAGGAACCCCAGAAGAAATAGGAAGAACAGCAGACGAAGACATTCCAAACCTGACAATAGAGGTTTTTTTTGAATAGCTGTGTCTCAGCCGTAAGCATAAAATTAACTCAAATACGACTCCATACAAAAATTTGTAAACAGATGTTGTGCTGCAAGAGCCACAGAGGAAAACAATAGAAGTAGCATTTTTGTGCATGCTTCGAACTCATTTTTTGTTTCATTTCCCAGCAAATGGAGGACAATTTGGTACGAACTTGTTGACTTGAAGAATGAACTAGGCCATTTTCGTAGCTAACTCAGTTGAGATCTCCACTCTTACCTTCAATATTTAGCGTCAATTCTACATTTGCCTCGCCAGCCTCATTCTTAATGTTGCATGTATATGTTCCCGAATCCTTTGCTTTGTAGTTCTAAATTCAAAGAGATGAGGTTTTGTTTTCATTTTGAAAAATAATTATGAAGTACCTTGAGTTCAAGTTTGGCAGTGAATGTGTTATTAGGTCCATCAGGAGTGGTGAGGAAGCGGATTCGTGTTGATTCCTTCATCTTCTTTCCTTTAGGATTGATCCACATCACCTTAAACATATTCAAGGAATGTGGATAATTCTAGACTGGAAGGATAATACACATTCACACCTCAGGATTGCGATCGGCTTGGTAGCCAATGTCGAAAACTATGGCTGGATCACCAGAATCTGAGGTGACTTGAAGGATTTGAGGCTTTCGGGTAAATGTAGGCGCTCCTTGAGGTACTGAAATGAAATAAATAATTTCTACCACTATAGAAGAAACAGGTCACGATAGGCAAACCTTCAAACTTCACGGTGAAAGTAGCGGTAAGCTTTCCAGAATCATTCTTAGCAGTGCATATGAATTGGCCGGCATCCTTCTCCTTTGTTGGTTCCTGCAATAAAAACCAAGATTTAGAGGCCAAGTCAGGTTGCCGATCATCGAAGTTCCGGTCACTTACCTTGATCTCTAAAGCAGCATAATAGATCTGGTTAGCCTCCTCCCTAAGGACAATGTTCACCCTATCCGACTGAGCAACGATCTCATCACCCTTCAAACAAACTATCATCTATGATCATATAACACCGAGTATGAAGCATAGACAGTAAAAAATCAGCACATCATGTAAAAAAATAGAACAGTGTAAGTGTCGGTAACAATATTAGTGCAAAGAGGAACCTTGTGCCAAACAAATGTAGGCTTGAGGATGGACTTCGCACGGAACTCCATGACCATCACTTGTCCGTCATCGCGTGAGGAAATCTGTGGCTTCTCCACGAAAGTAGGAGAAGAGAATCCTAAAAATCAAGGTTGTATTTGGAATAGTATCTTTCCTACGCATTACAGACACAAGGTTACTGATTTTTTAAATGAGCTGCATAAGGTGCGAGTAAGGACAGCATCTAATTTTCCACTATGTAGTCATGACTGAAACACATATAGTAGCGTTATATGACACACTACCTACCTGTGAGTTTCAAGTTGAAGTTCGCATTTCCTTTTCCATGAGGATTGACGATGGCGCAACGGTAGCCTCCCGCGTCGCTGTCGGCCAGGTCCTAAAAAACATAAGACGTTGTCTACCGCTCCCTTTCACAACGGCACATTAATGGTTCCTGAGAAGACTAGAGGCCTACTAATCGGGAGAAACTTGTGCTTTTTCTTGTTCAGGAGATAGGACAAAACCGAAAAGGGGAGAAAACTGTGTCAGGGGATAAGTCAAGTTCTTTTCTTAAATTAATAATTCGCGTTGCCAGCAACTTCTCTCGGTTCTCGAGTCACCCAAATCGTTTTTCATGTTTCACTACATAGAATATAACGACACTGGATGCTGAAACACAAGTAGCAACACTGGAGACCTAATCCAGAATCCTTCGCATCCAGATGAGCACAACAGTGCAAGCCAGCTGAAGAGAATTCCATTAACGAACTCATGTACACGTGATTTGCAGCAGAGCAAGCTGCGACTATTGCTTCTAACTTACTATACAACTCGATTTTTACGAATTACAATGGAGCTCGTTAATTTTTAGACAGTAACTACAAGCAAATTTTTGAGGATTTAAAGAGTCATCTACCAGTAGACAAGAGTTGCAAGAGGTGCTCCATGTTAGAGAAATTATGAAACCAAGTGATATATATAGTGGGTTCCTCATGCCACAACGAATGTGTTCGTTCTGAAGAATCCCCTTTGGTTGCTCATCACCTGAATCATATTCTATGTTATTCTATCATACCAAAAAGTGTTTTACGAAAAGGAAGTAGAATGAAAATTGGGAATTCCCGTCTTTTTGGGTCTATAAACCAACGAATGAGATTCTAGCTAATGGAGCAATGAAATGTTTCAATCAATGGCCATGTCTCCATCCAAGTGACGTGATTAAGTTTCTTCACAGCTGTCACTTCGGATACCTTTTTTTTTGAAGACATGTAGTAACTCAGAGCCGCGAGCCACCTCTTTCGTTTAGAAGGGTAATTTCGAATTCAAAAGTGGCAGGAGAACGGTGACAATTTTTCTCGGTATGTAGGTTGAAAAATGCAACTGCGTGACACACATAAAAACCCGCTTCAACCTTGACCGGTTTCGAACATTCGCATCGATGATACATTCCCTTTGATGTAGTTATTCATCAAAGTACGAATTACTCACTTCTCACCATGTTTTCGATGGGAAGGGAATCCCCAGAATCAGTGGGAGTATGAGGTAATTATGACCAAACCAAACAATGAACTAACCTTTATCTGGAGAATAGCTGAGTAGGAGTCATTTCCCTTGGAGTCAAGTTTGAATTGGAAACGGGAATCTGGCTTGACTTCCTTCTGAAATCAAGGGATCAAAGTTTGACATATAGAAAAATGCTTAACCCTTTCCGAAAAGCAAAGCGAGGTATGTAGTAAAGAGTTTGTGAACTGATGCATGAGAATTGCCATTGTTTATTTTCACTACCAAGAAAAGTGATTTTCCAGTCTGCGCGATTGGGAATTCAAGTATTAGGGAACATTACTGCGACAACTGTAAAGAGGCTGATGCTACAAAGAGGAACAACAACCCAATTTAGTGTTATGCACAACTTCCAGCCAACAAACTAATCAGCGACTAAATAACCCTCTGGGTGCATTTCATTCTGACTGCTCCTAGTGAGTGGGAGAACTCGACCTCTTGCTGCGAAATGAAAGCGCGCCGAGGAACGGGCGGATCGAGGCACTGTGTAACAAAGAGCGAACCACGCTCGGAGCACAGCCGGATCGTGAAATCCGCTGGAGAGCGAGCTAAATCGCGTATTGAGCATGGAGAGAACCAAGCTGTGACATAGATGCTAACAGTAATTTATAGCAATTTTATGTCAGTAGTGAACAGGGAGTGGTCTGCTTTTTGTTTTTTTTTTTTTTTGAGGGAACGAAAAAAAATGGGAGTTCAATATTATCCCGTTCTTTTTACGTACAGTGGTGTGGTAGGAAACCCGTAACTCAGGTTTTCTACAATGGTGTCGTAGAAATTGTTTGGCGGTTGCATAATGTAAACATGAAAACTGTCCTAAAGTTGGACTTCCTAAACCTCTCCTGAATTTAGACCTCCTAGACTTCTTCTAGGTTTTGAACTGGTAACTCAAATGAGGACTGTGGAACAAGCAAGATGGACATTATAGAGAGGGACTACTCCTTTTTCACACAATACACTTCGTTGCTTTTGGTAACGTCTGACGAACTAAAGATCATCTAGAATGTTACTGGAAGTTGAGCAGTAGCATATGCTGACAATATACGTAAATTCGGTGCTTCCATAATGCATGCACCATAATGCCAGTCGCAATCGATCGACATTAGAATCGATATTACAAAGAGACGGCGATGCTGCTCGCTGCCGCCCACACAAAGTATAGCTGCAGCCTAAAGCTCCCTGCTAACTAGGTCGAGGTGCCGACCGGCTGTGATTTGGAATTCAGTGATAACCTCGTGCTGCACTCGGACTGTGCTATATACATAATCATTAGTGCGAATTGGTGGTAAAGCTACGACTTTTCCCGTCGAAGCTACGCAAAATAAGAGGATGAAACAAAAAAGAAACAGGTGTCACGTCGAAATTTGTGCTACAAATTAACAACGGGAACGACCAAAAGCAAACACATCCGAGAGAGCACGTTACCTTAAATGATGAGATCACTTCTCAGTCAGAATCAAAAACCATTGTTGACATGCTTTTGTTTGAGGCGTAAGCTCTCCAACTGACTTGTTCACCAGGACACGTTTTGGACAAATCAAGCCCCAAGCGACCGCAACAATGATACGTAACAGCCGCGAATGTGCTCGCAACTAATCACTACTAGTTGGTGCCTGGTTTGCAGCACTCGCCAATTCAACAATCGTGCCTCCACATCGGATGGCAATCGAATTAGTAGACAGAGCAATTTTGCATCTAAGTTAAGTGGTTCTCCACTACTGCATTATTCGAGAGGTAAACATTCTCAGGAGGTAAATCACTAAAGAACATCAAGACATTTCATGGAAAGATGGAGTGCGGAGAGGGATAAGACTAGGTAGAGGGTATGCTTGAGCAACAGCATTAAAACCCATTAAAACTTCACAACATATGAAAACGGAGGCCGTGAAATGACGAGCATGCCTGCTTCACTGTCGATATGACATAACTTGAAATTGGAACAACAAGGACTGCAATCCTGCCAATGGCAAACGGTTAGACCGAATCAAAATTCGAAATATCTTTTATCTTCCACCTACGGGAAGCGGATTAGTTTTGCAGGGGAAAAGGATTAACACCATATATAATATTGTACACTCGTCTCTAACTAGAGCCAGCAAGAAATGATGGATGTCAAAAGATAGGTTTGATTTAATTTCAGACGAGATTAACAATGACTTATGCAAGCCACGTGCTGCAGTTCAGGGAAGGGGAGAGTAACGCACAAAAACATACAGCCCTTGTCAAAAAGTTGGACGGATTCTGTGAATGCAGAAACGCGGTGGGACCCGAACGAAGGATGTGGAGAGAGCATGCTCCAAATGAGAGGGTCACGTATGTCCCGCCGCGATTTTGCGACTACGACGATATGAAACCGCACACGCAATCCGTCTATCTTTTTGACGAGGACTGTAGGCATTGACCTTCAGAACCATAGTGAATTCTTACACAAGATTTTGAAAGAATAGATTGTCCCGCCACTAAAGCGACAACAAAAAGAACGGCCGCAGAGGGAACTCGTCCAAACTCCGCCCACCCGCAGCGGGACCAGCCAATGTCTCCAATTGAGAACCCTTGAAGTTATGTGCAAAGACTCCGTGCTTCATTCAATCAATCATCGGCAGCAATTTTTCAATCTCGTACAATTTGCACATCCGTGCTTAGGTAATGCTCTTCTTCATCAGCAGCCAATTCAGAAAGTTTTAACAATTTTCAGGAAATTTGCTAGCTAATGACGCGTACGTACAGCAAATTAAAAAACCCACGCTGAGGCTCCTACGGGCTACTAGAAAACGCTGTACATTGCGTGAAAATAAAGGGCTACAGTCTTGATATACTGCGAGCCATCCCCGGTAATGAACTGCCCATCTTCTCGACCTTTGCAAATAGTTCAACATTCAATGCGCAGGCTTTTGAAAGTTGACAATATCAAGGTTTTATGCAATCATGAATTATTCGCTACTACGCCCTTGCAAAACAGCTAGAATAGTGGAAATGCGAAGCAGTGGATTTGCAGACAATACATTACATGGCTAGGCAAACCCTTTGAGAGATAATCAACTGTTTTAAAAAAAAAATCTTTTCTATGATGTAATAAACCAAATGTGGTTTTACAAAGAAAGGAAGAGGTAATGAGAGGGGATAGATAAGCGCAGCATTTTGAAGGATGTTGAAATGAGAGATAGGTATGAACTGAACATAAAACACAGGAAGAAACTCACGTTGTCGTAGAACCACTTGATATCCGGCTGGGGAGACGCATCCAGGAAGCATTCAAGCTCGAGCGAACCATCGTCATTCTGGCGTGCCACAGGTTGTTGCGGGAAATGTGGTGCTTTGCCCTCCGGCATACTGACTCCTGAAGTTGAACAACCTTCACACAGGAAACATAGTACTCAAGCTTCAACAATACGCTTGCATCCTAAACTAAAACCTTACAGCAAAGAAAACAGAATCATAACAAGAGTAGAGACACCATTAGCAGTAAGAAGACCGCAGTACTAGAGAAGTCGATCACTCCAATTCCCAAGAAAAAGACAACAGTCTATCCGTATAAATAATGACCAAGTAAAGACATAGACGCTTCCAAGGGGACTTTAGTATTTAGCATTACCAGCGAACTTGTCTAAGAAATCGTGTTTGGGAGCCGACAGTGTGCGGGAACCATGTGAGTCATGCAGCGAGGAATGAGTCTTACTATCAAAATAAATGAAGATCTGCTCAGCTAGCAAGTGTGCGTGTAGGCAACACTCTGAGAACATCGCCTAGAACATAATCCTAACATATGGAAGTGGGCGGAGTGGAAGTGGCCAGCACCGCCCGCACGACCTGGTGTGTAACACAGCAAAAGTCCGCCCGTTTCGAGCTTATGCACGAACTGTGTGATTCGAGTAGAACAAAGGATTAAAAATTACAAGCTATCACGAAGGGATCAGCCAAAACATGATTAAGCGCGTTCAGTTGACGGGAGGGAGCAGTGCGCAGCCAGTCGAGTGTTGACATTTATTGTTTGGATACCGCACCAACTTGAAAGACTTTTCTTAGTCTTAAGCCCGTGAGTCCACAAAGTACTTCTGAGTGTGAAATATAATGTCAAGGCTGCATAGCAAAGTATGTATCAAAAGATGGGTTTAGAACTAGTTACAAGCTAATGGTATCGGCTTCTGTGCTCTAAGTTATGCAAGTGTTAACCTCACTGCAGAGCTACGAGTTATGACTAAGTAGTGAAGGAAGCAAACGTGGTCTGAAAGCTAGTGAAGCACACATTGAAGCCACACTACCGCAAGATCTCTGGAGGGATGGCACTGGCTCGCTTAGCCGCTGTCTCGCTCAGCGTTACAACATTGTCGCCCACGCCCCACAGCAAATTATAGAAGCAAGCATCACGGACAACTGTTGTGTACATCTAACCGACAGAAATGAAGCATGCGAAGTTCTTACACCGAAGGGCTCTCCTGATCATCGTCTACTACGAGATTCGCACCAAACGGAAGTGTCACGACGACCGAGCAGCGAACGGCATCAGAGGAATGGTAGCCGCAAAATCCCATCATCCGTAGTACCCTGCCCTCTACGTTCACATCGTTTCTCTGTCCATGTCCACTAAGCCTGAAAGCCGGGCTTAGTTAGCAGATCACACATAAAAGTAAAAAGTGTTCCATCAGAAGACTGTAGTGGAATAGACCATTTCCAAATTTAACTATATTTAGTGGTTGTTTCAGGAAAGGGATGCTCGGGATGTTTGGAAAGTGTCACTTTACAATGGCTCGCCCTCCTACACTTGCGCCAGCTGCTGTCACGAACGTGGGCTCGCAGCTCGTGAAGTCGCGATACAACAAAATGCGTATAATGACAGCTCCAGCTGTATTCAAACTATCATATCCTCAATAAATTTTCTCGCATCTTCACACATTTATAATGGAGGATAGCGCTAGCAGCAATAAGGGAATATACAGCAGCTCCAGCTCGCAATTCGAGCATGAAGCGCAAGATCAAAACCAAAATGTAAGAGCTATAGAATGTAATCGCTTGAAACAACAATTCCGTTAGTTGCTCACGCACTTTTAGAAACACTCACGCATGCAACAATGCTCCGTGTTAAGACTCGAGAACAATATTATCCACTACAAGAAGGCTTATTCTCAAAGCTGTCATACTCTATACTCCGAACAACTTCGAAACAAAAAGCACTCACTTAATTAGCCTGTCTGAACAAAGACTTTGACACAATCAAACACTAGAAATAAACTGCTTGCTGGTTTGAACATAACGACTGGTGTTATTCAGAACAACTACTTCTGCAATTGTGTCCATAACGTCCCCTTCCTGCTCTGACATAAAACGACGAAGACTAAAGAGTTTTGCAAACTGAGCATCAATGAAACCTCAGCGCTTAATTCGGTAACAAAACAAAAGCTGCCTCGATATGAACGACGTGAGAAGGAAAAGCCGCGCCGCCACTTTCCGCGGAGCTGAATTAGCCTTGGAGCGCGACACCAACTCCACTTAAAGCTAAGCTACAATGTTCTTCCTTCAAATTCGTGCACGATTTGACGGTCGTATATTCAGAACGTGGTTCCTTTTCGACTGCCAACTCATGAAAATATGCAGTTCATACTCCAAGTTTGGTTTAAGCTATCGGGACGGGATTTCAGGGTTAAATGATATAATCCATCGCACAGGTTCATTTCAACACTGGGAACAAATTCTGAAAAAGCTAGTGTTAGGACGTCAAAATCCATCGCTTTGACTGGAATTCCTCTCTGCCTCATAGTTCACAGTTTCAATCTTATGTATCAATTTTTCCAGCTGTTCTTGTGAAGAGAGCAAATAAATGGGACAGAGATCAGAGTCAATGGAATTGCAAAGAAAATTTCTCTAATGATTGCAGAGATAAAGTATTCTCTGAGGTTTGCCACCAATAAATATTCTGGGTTTCATACGAAATCCGCGATGATGCTCACTTTCGCAATACAGTGGGACAAAATTCGAGTAATTCATAAACCTGGCCGTCCACGCTGACCTCTACGTCCACGGCAATATCTTCGCAGGTGCACCCATGGGTGACTTGGTGTTCTACTCAATATTATGACTTCTACCAATCCAGTACACACTAAACAACCTGCTTCGAAAGCGAGGGGGGAATTTCCATAAGTGCTTCTTTTAAAGGGCTTTCAAAAAGGAGTGAGTATTGGCCTATTCACAGTTTTTGCATAAACGGAGTTTTGTTGCCCGTAATTAAATTTCAAAACCGAATTTGTCAACAGCAGTGAAAGTGAAGGCATCAGGTTTTTGTTCTCAATAAACTCATGCCAAACGCTTCGGCCACGAAGAGGGAGCTTCGGTATGTGGCGTCTACGGACAGTTACCACCCGCACGCGTAGCGTCAGCCCGTTTTGCCTTTTTGAACTTGGGAAGAAATAGCCAAAAGTGGTTGAAAAGATGCCTTAACTCACTGCAGCACCTTATCAGTCAACTCATTTCAAAAAATGACCTGATCTTCCTGGGGAAGAACCTGAGACAGCGGCTGGCACTATTCCACTTGTTCTGCCCCAAAATCTCAAAACCAAAAATTTCCTCTGAAACTTCGCCTAGAGGGGTTATTTGACATGCTGATCACGAATATCATACTCATTTTGTGCCGTACCCCATCTGGGTAGGGTTACCGCAGGGTTAGGGTAAGTAATGCATCTCACAAAATCACCACAATTTTTGTCTACGGGGGTTATTTGGCATGCTGATTACGAATATCGCATTGATTTTGCAAGTTGGAAGCGATTTGAGGTTTTCTCATAGACTGTGCTGGCCCTAACCTTACCTTAACCCTACCCAAATGGGGTTGCGGCACTAAACGAGTGTGATAGTCGTGATCAGCATGTCAAATAACTCCCTAGACAAAAGTTGTGGTGATTCTGTGAGATGCATTACTTACCCTAACCCTACGGTAACCCTACCCAAATGGGGTTACAGTGCAAAATGAGGGTGACATTCGTGACCAGCATGCCAAATAACCCTCTAGACGAAGTTTCAGAGAAATTTTTGGTTTTGAGATTTTGGGGCAGAACAAGTGGAATAGTGAGTGCCCAGCGGCTTTCTATACTTTGATTTACCGGGGCCTGACGCGCGCGGGTGGTAAGTATCCGATAATCGGTACGTGGCCCGCTTTCTCAGCCTGGCGGCCGCGCGCGCGCTCTGTACGCGTAGCGGCTTTCCGCAACAGGGCGCGTCAATGCCCTCCGAGTTATCCTTGCTCTGTACTGTCTTTTTCACCAATCTTGCCACTTGGCAGGCTTCCAAGATGAGGTAAGTCTCGCCAGTTGTTATAGGCGAGACATGTTTTGGCACGTTTCCAGTTACTGATAGCGCTCAATTTTCAAGATTTGACGTGTCTTGTGTAGCTACACGCAAAACATTGAATTGCTCTAATTTTTGGAACAGATAGTATGTACATCAGCAATTACTCAGACACTGGGTGCGTGCGAGCGGTGGCACATCCCTTCAATGCGCGAGCGATTTCAGGGACTTTTTTCGCCATTTTTCCATGTTTCGACTAGTGTCTAAGAGATAATGTAGCAGAACAAACTTACTGAGAGGAATGAAACGATTTGTTGCCAAACAATTTCAAGCTTTAGTAGTAATAACCTGACATTTGGTGATGATAGCCTTTGGATCAGGGAACTTCAGGTTCTGCATACCTCTGAAGACAGTGAAATCATGCTTTCACCAGTTTTATTAAAAGAGAAGTAAGGAGAGAAAAAGTAAGGATTGCAAGTGATTCCTACAAAGCAGAGCGCCCCTGTTCACGTCGCTTTGGAGATCCGTCAATTGTTTACGTAGTTCTAGTAGCTAGGTCATAAATGTAGCTGTAGTGACGCTCGTAAATATGCACATCCAAACTACCTATGGCGCAAATGTAACGCTCAAGACCGCATATGAAGTTGATTTTTTTCAGCAGTCGCAAGTTATTTAGCAATGAATCGTGTCATTCCTTTTAATAAGGCTGTTTTGTTACATTATGTACTACAAACACTAGTATAAACAATGAAAATGGCGAGAAATCCAATTGAGAGCGGCCAATCAAACTACTGTTATCACCACAGTGCGCGATCGAGCGAGCGACGGGACCCTTAAGCCCCACTCAGAGTTTTGCCGCCGGGCGAGTCGCCCATGTCGAAACATGCCGGGCTGCTACGCAGTGTGAGCTCGCCGCGGCAAAACTCGCCAGGGGGGTCACTCAGAGTATTTTGCCGCGGCGGGCTCGCCGCGAACTCGCCCAGCAAGCGGCGACAAGGAATGCCCCAGACCATTTTTGTCGCCCGCGGCAAAACTCGCTGAGAGTACTTTTGTTCGTAGTTCCGCAGATTTTTCGACCAAATTGCACTTTCTCAATAAAGAACAACAGTCTGTCGAACAGTCTTGCTCTGATATGTTCTTAGCGCTTCTCACTTGAGGTTTTCAATATGTGCTTACCTGAAAACTAGAAAATTTAATGCGGTACCCTTTACGCTTTCCTTTTTATTCTGGTACTCTAGTCATGGATAACGACGACGTAGCGTAGTTAGTCCTAGAATGCCTTCTGGAGGTGGTAGCCGGGTACAGCAGAGATGACGCTAATGCGGTACACGTCTCCTCCCTGGACACCAGGTCCAAAATATTGATTCATAGAATATACAAAAGAGGAGCTCGTCGTTCGAATCGTTCAGTTCTAACAAGGAATTCTACAGAAATCCAGAAGAAGTGGAAGAAATACCGGCGATGCAGAAGAGCTGCCCTAGTGCTAATCGCCGCGCTCCCGCTCGACTCTGAGTATCCTCAACGTCGCTGAGCGGCAGATTCTTGCCACGCCCCCCTCTTGCCGCCCGGCGAGAACTCGCTCGGCGGCAAAACTCTGAGTGGGGCTTTAGCGGCGAGCGGTGGGCCTCGAAGCGGCGAGCGTACCATTACTCGCACATCGGCGGGATGTGCGGGCGCTCGCACGCACCGAGTGTCTGAGTATAACTTGGTCTTCCTAATTTTAAAAACTGGAAACGATAATTTTTCAACTGTTAGCATTAGGAACAACCTGGAAATCAAAAGTAAATTGAAGGTTGTCGACCAGACGCTCGATACCGTGCGAACAACTCTTTCAACAGCTTCACCGTTGTGCCTGCTGTTATATTTTTCAACTCGAATATCTCTGGCCACTTACTCATGACATCAAACAACCATGTAGAACGTTCCGTGCAGTGGACCTGCGAAATCAACGTGGATTCGCTCCCATACCTCCTGCGCACTCTTCCACATTTGCAGAGGTACTTTTGCCGGAGTTTTAGACTGCAGTTGATAATTCGTGCAACTCTGTACAGTCCTTTCGCAGTCTTCATCGATTTTAGGCCAGTAGACATAGCTTCGCGCTAGACTCTTCATCCTGACGATTCCAGGATGACCAGTGTGCAGCTCTTCGAGAACTACCGTTCGTAGTGTCTCGGGTACGATAACTCTGTCGCTCAACATCACACAGCCTTGAACAACCGGTAATGATTCATGTCTGTTGTGAAAGTGCTTGCAGGCCCCTTTCACAACCTTTGGCCATTTTCCGCCATCGATGAAACTCTTCAGCTTGCGTAACATAATGCTCTTCTCAGTGTGCTTGCGAATAGTTTCAGCTGTCACGGGCAATCTTCGTACAGCATCAGCAAACACTTGCTTCACGTCTACCTCGACTGAAGCGACTACACTGTCCTCTTGCGTCAGAGGGTGTCTCTTTAGCGTTCTCGACAGTTCTTCAGCTTGCCCAACAGACTTCGCACCTTGCGACAACTTCATTGTTGCCTTTTTCGTTCTGGATGCGCTTAAGCCGTTTTGAAACACACCTACGCATGCGTATTTCGACTGGTAGACTTGGTCCAAATCACCTCTGGTACTCACATGAGCTACCATCCTATCCAGGTGATACGTCATTTCGTCGTTCTGTTGTATCCAATCAAGACCAACTAGGCTTTTGGTGGGGGGGGGGGGGGGGG